>PVJC01000218.1:0-28000 GCA_004026665.1 Murina feae
GATTGATACATTATTGAAACATGTTTCGGAGGCTGCTCGCCGAGGGCCGAAAACAGTTTCCCTCTCACTCCTGCTGCAACGGACGCTGCCTAAACGTTTACTCAGGTCCGTGAGTGGCGGCCGCCATGTTGGCTGGGCTAATTTGCATACAGCCACTCTGATTGGCTGGTGGGCGTGGCTTACCCTGTCTCGGAGAAACAGTTAATTTTAATATTTCGCTTTTATTAGTTTAGATAAAACAGAACCATGATGATGATGATAATTATCATGATGAAGAAAATGTTTAATTTAAGGAGAATAGAAACAAAGCAAAATAACTGGACAACAAAATAAGGTGGAGAAAAACAGAAAGAATGTCTTTAAGAATGTTCTAAGATCCTGTGCAGTTTAAGAGGAGTATACAGATGATGATTAATTTTAGATTTTGTTTAGTGAATTGTGAATGTTGAACATTCCAGGGTGGGTAAACCACTTTTAAAAATAGAATGTATAACTTCCAAACCATTAGAAGGAAAAAGAAGGAATTAGAATGTTTGAAAAACTTGGTTGATCTAATAGATAGCAGAAGAGGAGAAAAAGAAGCATAGAAACAGAAAACACAAAAGAAGATGGTAGAAACAAATCCAAATATACAACTAATTACAATAAATGGAAATAGAAGGCAGAGAACAATGGGTTCTCCCTGGGCAAAGCCCATGCCACTCTCACCAGCAGGAAGCCATAGGAGAATAGTTCTCTCTCCACCTCTGTGTTCAGACTGCTTGGGCCTATGCTCTCAAAAGATTCTGCCACCTGGCCAGCCATACCTGTGAAAAGGAGAGTAGATTGGATCATAAGGACTCATTGGTAGAGCTCATAGCTGGCAGAATCTCTTTCAGGAAATAAAGGAACAGAGGGACAGAAGTTTGGTACTAGACTTCTTCCTTTCTTTGAACCCTGGCTCCCTCCTTGGTCTTATTGTTCTTTATTTTCTGTTTTCTTTAACACTGTGCCTGTCACATAGCAGATGTTCAATACATTTTAGTTAAACAAATGAATGTAAACTCATCTCCACTGTCTCTGTTGCTAAATACAATGGATACTTTGCAGTCCTTTCATTATTGGATAACTGCAGAATGTGACAATGATGATGGCAGATAGTGTCCCTAGAAGTGCATGATTTGCACAGTATTTAAGCCCACAGTGCTGGAGGTACGAAGCAGTTTCTGGTAGTGGAGCCTGAGAAGATACATGAAACAAACGTCATGGGAACAGTGTGCATATTCTTGAGGATGAGACCAGTTTAGCAGATGGAAATGGCAACATTTGTATCTGTCCCTGCTGCCTTTCTACTTTTAGTTGCCTGGCTGCCTCTGCAGAGAGCCTGAACTCACTCACACTGTCCACCAGTACCCTGCCCTAGGGCAATCAGGCCATGGAGGGAATCCTAAGTAGGACCCCCTATCTACTGCTTTCCCCACCGACCCTCTCAGCTGTCCCTGCTTTCCTAAGCCCACTGGGGGCCCCTGCCTTCACTAACTTGAATAGTTTGCAACTGATGCCTGGACCCAGAGCCCCAACTTACAAATCCAGAAACCCTAGCCAACATGGGAAGGAGACAGCAGACCCCAGCCTCTGACCACTGTGCCTCAGCAGGTGCCATGAAAAGCCACTTGTGGGGAGCACTGTGTGAGAAGCCTCCACCTGCAGCTTGCATCTTTTGACTAATTATACAGTCGTCAGATGTATCTTATCTTTAAAAAAATTAATTAGGTCAGATGTATCTTATCTTTTAAAAAATTAATTAATTTAAATTAATTAATTAGGGTCCCTCCCCCTGCTTATACCTTCCAGGGTTCCCTACTTTTCCTCAAGTAAAATCCAAACCTTGTTCCATGGCCCACAGGGTCCTGTACAACAAGAACATTTGTCCCCCTATCCAGCTTTGTGTCCTACGTCACGTGATTACAATGTGAGACTCAAGGCTTCTCCATCCTTCAAGTGAAACTCTTACCCATAGTGCTGGGGGACCCTATGCACACTGTCTTTGTGCCCTTGAACTTCTGTAGCCTGTGAGTGCCAACCTGTGCAAGGACTCAGACTTACAAGGCCCCCACTCCTCTGATGATCCAATCATGGGATTGTGGGTTAACACCTCTTCTGGCTTCACTTCCCCAGGTGTTTGGCTAAGAAGCCACCTCAGCCCAACCTGCAGGACTTGAGAAGCTGGAAAGTGAGAAAGATCCCAAACACAGAAGGACAACTACCGTATGATTCCACTTGTATGAGGTCCCTCCTGGAGTCAGATTCATAGGGAAAGAAAGTAGAATGGTGTTTGCTATGGGCTGGGGGAGGGAGGATGGGAAGTTAGTATTTAATGGGGACAGAGTTTCAGTTTTGCAAGTTGAAAAGAGTTCTGGAGATAAATATTGGTGATGGTTGCAAACAATGTGAATGTACTTAATATCACTGAACTGTACCCTTAATATGATTTAGATAGCAAAGTTTTTATGTGTATTTTACAGCAATTAAAAAGATCTGAGGGAAAAGAGAAGGCAGACTCTTGGCTCGAAAATGCTTTTTCAGGGAAAAACCTGCCCATGAATCCTGGCAGGGGACCATCAGGGAATCAAGTACCTTACTGCATGGTCCCACCACCTGAGGGTGAATGAGCCAGTATTTGGGACCATGAACTGCACAACACAATTGCCTCATCAGATATCATAGAATTCCTATGACAAGGAATCCTGCTACAAGGAACTCTTTGGAGGGCCCTGAGGGATCTGACAACAGCTCTCTCCAAATATCCGTTACACTTCTTACTCCTTACAAATTACAGTAGCCATTAGACCTGCCATTCTTATTTAATGCATCAATGAAAATACACACATATTTTATAAGATCACAATCATTACTTTTAACATGTTTTTGATCACTGTATTTCAATCAAAAGTTTCTTTTGTAATTATACCTATTTTCTTTCACACCTTGAGAAATATTATTCTAAAAAGGACTCCACAGACTTTCCCAAATGATCAAGGAAAAGGTTAAGAAGCCATGCCTTATGTAGGCCACTGTGGACACAGCCTTGGTAAGATCCCAGCGGCAGGGAGTGAGAAGGAATACTGATGCATTGAGACATTATAGTATGGTGAGTTCTGTGAGGGTACTAGGTACTATGGGAGCCCAGCAGACTATGCAACTCCAAGTTGACCAGTCGTTTCTTGGAGGTCTATATATGAGGAGAGACCATCCGCTCCTCAGCCTTGAGGAGTGGTCCTGCTCCGAGTGACCTGCCCCTCTTTGTGCAGGTAATGAGATTCAGAAGATACAGACCCCTCCCTTTGGCAGCCGAACACCAGCTTCCCTTTCCTTTCTACTACTGACACCAGATGTATTCAGCCGTAGTTGGGAGACATTCACTGTACTCTGGCAGTTATGGAAATCCCAGAGTTTCCCCAGCAACAGCTCTGGTTCAGCCTTGTTGCTAGAAAATGCTGGGATTTCCCAGGCTGCTGCATGAACTATATTGATGTAGCCCTTGGGCAGAGGTTTGAGCACAGTTGTGGGCCTGAGCCTCCAAGAAATGGATGGTCCCCTTTGGATCCTGATCCTTTCAGGGCATCCTGGCCCTTAGCCAAGGGAAAGTGGGATACACAATGAATGAGAAGTCTTGAGGGCGACGAGGAGGAAGTGCTGTGGAGAAAGAAAACTTATTAGAAAAGCCCAAATGAACCCAACAGATGTCAGCAAGTGGAAGTCACTGGGTTCAGGAAGGTTTTCAATCTTCAAGTCCAGCACTTGCCTGTTTTTATTAAAATCTCATGTAGTACACACCTGCTTGGTTTCAGGAGAAGGCCCGAAGTTACATCTAAGGCCAGCCTCATGGCTAGGCAAACTAGGCAATCCCACAGGGTCCTATGCTTAGCATGGCTCTGCAGGTTTGATATAATGCATTGCTGTCGCCATCTTGAAATTCAATTTTTAAACAAGAAGCCCTGAAGTTTTATTTTGCATTGGGCTCTGTAAATCATGTAGCCAGTCTTAGCTACAACCCTCATTTCACAAAGAAGAAAACTGGCCCATAGGGAGCAGATGTAATTAGCCCAAGTTCACATGTAGGAAAGCATACTTTCGGGATCACTGTATTTGCCCTTAGCTTCTTTCAGACACCAGCAGTATAGGGGTTTGACCCAAACAAGCCTTCTGCATGGGAAGGCACTCTGATCCTCATGGAAGGAAGATAAGGATAGAGTCATGGTCCTCTCACTTGTTCTAGGTGTTGAACAAAGAACTATAGAAAGTAAGGCTTTGGCGAACTCCAAGTCTAGTAGAGGAAACTGCCTGCAATAAGTAGAGACAATTGGAATTAGGGCTGAGCAGCAGTGAGTCCATGGAAGGTGGTAGCAGCTCTGGTTCTCCTCATGTCTTAGAAAGCCCTGAAGAGGATGTCTGCTTCATGCTGCCCTGGGTCCTTTAGAAAATAGATGTTTTCCATCTATTTGTCCCTTGGGTACTAATTCTATGGCAACAGAAAAAGCCCCATGCAACATTATATTTAGTGAGACTTCCTGCATGCTGAAACCTGGCATGGGCTGAATTGTGCTCCCTTCACCCCCAAAAAACTCATATGCTTATGAGTACAAATACCAGTACCTCAGAGTGTGACTATATTTAGAGATAGGGTCTTTAAGAAGGGAGTTAAAGTTAAGTGGGGTCCTCAGGGTGGACCTAAATCCAATATGATTGGTGTCCTTATAAGAAGTAAAGATGAACCATGTTCATGGTTTGGTAGAATCAACATCATTAAAATGTCCGTACTACCCAAAGCAATCTACAGATTCAATGCAATTCCCATTGAACTATCAATGGCATATTTCACAGACCTAGAGCAAACTCTCCAACAATTCATCTGGAATAAAAAAAGACCCCGAATAACCACAGCAATCCTTAGAAAGAAGAAGAATGTTGGAGGGATCACAATACCAGATAACAAGCTATATTACCAAGCCACGATTCTCAAAACTGCCTGGTACTGGCACAAGAACAGACATATAGACCAATGGAAGAGAACAGAGAACCCAGAAATCAACCCAAGCCATTATACTCTATTAATATTTGACAAAGAAGGCAAGAGCATACAATGGAGTCAAGACAATCTCTTCAATAAATGGTGCTGGGAAATTTGATCAGATACATGCAAAAAAATGAAACTAGATCACCAACTTACACCATACACGAAAACAAACTCAAAATGGCTAAAGGACTTAAATGTAAGGACATAAAAGTCCTAAAGAACTCCATAGGCAGCAAAATAGCAGACACATTGTGTAACAATATCTTTGCAGACACAGATCCTAGGGTGATGGAGACTAAGAAGAAAATAAACAAATGGTACTACATCAAAATGAAAAGCTCTGCACAGCAAACAAACCATCAACAAAACAACAAGAAAGCCCACTGCATTGGAGTATATATTTGCCAGTGATATTTCAAGTTTAATCTCCAAAATTTACAGAGAACTCATACAACTTAACAAAAGGAAGATAACTGATCCAATCAAAAAATGGGTAAAGGACCTAAATAGACACTTTTTGAAAGAGGACATACAGAAGGCCAAGAGACATATGAAATCATGCTCAGTCACTAATCATCCGAGAGATGCAAATCAAAACAACAAGATACCATCTCACACCTACCAGAATAGCTATCAACAAATCAACAAATGACAAGTGCTGGCAAGGATGTGCAGAAAAAGGAACCCTTCTGCACTGCTGGTGGGAATGCAAACTGGTGCAGCCACTGTGGAAGACAGTAATGAGTTTCTTCAAAAAGTTAAAAATGGAACTCCTATTTGACTCAGTAATACCACTTCTAGGACTATATCCCAAGAAACCAGAAACACCAATCAGAAAGGATATATGCACCCCTATGTTCATAGCAGCACAATTTATAATAGCTAAGATTTGGAAACAACCCAAGTGCCCATCAGCAGATGAGTAGATTAAAAAACTGTGGTACATCTACACAATGGAATACTATGCTGCTGTAAAAAAGAAAGAACTCCTACCATTTACAACAGCATGGATGGAACTAGGTAGCATTATGCTAAGTGAAATAAGTCAGTCAGTGAAAGCTAAATATCACATACTCTCACTAATTTGTGGATTATAATGAATAATATAAACCAATGAACAAAAACTGAGGTAGTGAAAGAGAAGCATCGATCAGATGCTCAAAACTCAGAGGGAAGGTGGGAAGGGTGGGGGTGAGGGGAAGAGATCCACCAAAGGACTTGTATGCATACATATAAGCATAAGCGATGAACATGGACAACAGGGGGTGAGGGTGAGGGAAGGAATGAGGGAATGAGAGGACATTGGGGGGATAAGATCACATTTGTAATATCTTAATCAATAAAGGGAAAAAATTGGAGAAGAAAAAAACAAAACAAAAAACTGTGATACATCTACATAATGGAATACTACACCACTATAAAAAAGAAGGAACTTTTACCATTTGCAACAACATGAAAGGAACTGAAGAGCATTATGCTAATTGAAATAAATCAGTCAGAGAAAGATAAATATCACATGCTCTCACTCATTTGTGGATTATAATGAACAACATAAACCAATGATCAAAAACTGATGTAGAGACATATTAGCATCAATCAGATGCTCAAAACTCAGAGGGAAGGTAGGGGGAGGGTGGGGGTGAGGAAGGGAGATCAACCAAAAGACTTGTATGCATGCATGTAAGCATAAGCGATGGATGTGGACAACAGGGGGTGAGGGTGAGGGCAGGAGTGGAGGGATGAGAGGCCATTGGGGGGATAAAGTCACATTTGTAATATCTTAATCAATAAAGGAAAAAAATTTTTTTAAAAGAAGCACAAATTTGCAGTTTATGATAGTCATGGGGATGTAAAGTGCAGTATAGGAAATACAGTTAATAATATTGAAGTATGTAACTAGATTTAGTGTCAGGTGGGTATTAGACATATGGGAGGGAAACACTTCATAAATTGTATAAATGTCTAACCACTATACTGTACACCTGTAACTAATATAATATTGAATGTGAACTGTAATTTAAAAATTAAAAAAATAATTTTATAAAAAGGTACAGGGTTCTTTCTGTAGAGATGAAAATGTTCTGGAATTAGGAAGTGGGGAAGGCTGTACAACTTTGTGAATACAAAAAAACTACTGAATTTGAAAAACAACTGTGGTACAACTACATAATGGAATACTACACCGCTATAAAAAAAAAGGAGGAGCTTTTACCATTTGCAACAGCATGGAACTGGAGAGCATTATGTTAAGTGAAATGAGCCAGTCAGAGAATGAGAAATATCACATGATCTCACTCATATGTGAGATATGATGATCAACATAATTACATGAACAAGAATAGATCTACGGTTTCTCATTGATGTTTCTAGCTCTCTATCCTTTTCCCTTCCTGTCTATGAAAATCAATAAAATATATTTTTTTAAAAAAGAATAAATCTAAAGACAAATGGCAGTGGCAGAATGGTTACAGAGCAACCAAAGGATTTGTATGCATGCATATTCGCATAACCAATGGACACAGACACTGGGGCAGTGGGGGCTTGCCCAAGGTGGGAATGGCTGCGTCAAAGTGGGGGAAAAGGAGACATACGTAAAACTTTAGACAATAATAGTAAAAATAAGAAGAAGTAAAGTTAGAGCACACTGACACACATAGAGGGAAAACTCACACCTTGGGAGAAGACAGCCATCTGCAAGCCAAGGGACACTTCAGGAGAAATGAGTGCTGCCAACACCTTGATCTCAGATTCCTCAGCATTCCAATACATTTCTGTTGTTTAAGCCCCTACCTCCACCCCAGTGTGTGGTACTTTGTTATGGCAGCCTCAGCAGACTAGTATAGTATCCTTCTGTGCTCTCACTCCTGTGGAATAGACTATGACTATTTCACAGAGGAGAGACCTGAGACTCCAAGGGTCAGGTATCTTGCTTAGGGCCACACAAGCCATCACATAGCCAAGCCAGGACACAGACTCAGCTCAGTTTGACCCCTAAGTCTGTGTTTACAACTCAGCTAGCCTGAGTGGTTTGCACCCCAGCTCACCCGATTCAGAACAACCAGAGGCCTTTCCCATGTAAGCTTGTACCTCTGTTGTCCTGTGGGCTCAGGTACTTCTGGTACAGCTCACTTGCCCCCCAAGGCCAATGACCAGCACATTTCTGCCTGGGATTCCAAGTCTCAAAGCTTTCTGGTGGTTGGCATCTGTGCCCCAAGGCTGAGGTCATTGCCCTGGCATATTCTTTCACTGAAGGACTCAGGCCATGTTGACATTTCTTGTCACAAAGACAAAACAAAAGAGTGGATATGAAAGAACTTTGAGAAATGTCACACAGCAAAGTGGCAGCTGCAAGGGGTCCCTAAACCTTTTAGCACTAGGGAGAACCTGTCTTTTAAGGTTAAAATGGCTGCCTCATGAAATCCCAGATTCTGTTCTCCTCATGTGAAGGAGTAATTTAGCACTCTCTCTCACCTTGGTTTTATCCCTGAGGCAGCCATCTATCTCCCTAAGCTTAGTTTGGCAAGAGGTATTCAGCCAAAGAAAACCATGTCACTCGCCCTGGAAAGCAAAAGAAACTGCAGGTAGTTAAGGGGGAGCTTGATTCTTTTTGTTGTTGTTGTTTCAAATTTAAGTTAACAGCTTTTATGAGGTATAATATACCTACAATAAGCTGCACAGGTCCTAAGTGTAAAGCTTGATGTGAAACTTAACAAATGTACACTCTCATGTAATCATCCAGGCCAAAATGATAGTTGTGGTTTTAAATAGAAGCCCCCTGACCTTTCTGGTTTGGCTCAGTGGATAGAATGTTGCCCTGTGGACTGAAAGGTCCCAGGTTCCATTCCGGTCAAGGGCATGTACCTTGGTTGCAGGCACATCCCCAGTAGGAGGTGTGCAGGAGGCAGCTGATCAATGTTTCTCTCTCATCAATGTTTCTGGCTCTCCATCCCTCTCCCTTCCTCTCTGTAAAAAATCAATAAAACATATTTAAATAGAAACCCCCACCACTCTGCTGGAAGTCTTCCATGCACAGTATGCCAATTCTGGCAATGTCAAGTTTTGAGCCTGAGGATGCAGACTTGAGGCAGAAGGTCAATGGCATAGATGGCCTTGCTAACCCAGCAGCACCAGAGCTATGATGGCGAAGACGGGGGCTGAGGGATAAGAATGAATATGGTAGGGGGAGAGGAAACATATGAGAACACTGTTGACATAAGGATGTACAATGATTAAGGGGTATCATATAGCTTAGGAAAAAGAATTCAGAGTAAACACAGGATAAGATGGCTCATAGGGTGTCATTGGGGTCAGGGACAAGAATGATTATAGAGAAAAGAAACTGAGCTTTCTTTCTGACTTAGAAGTTGTCTCTGAGCCCCGAATAGTCTATACCTGTCTAATGGGCATGTGAGGCTTGATTGCTTGTGGTCAAAGGCTGCACCATACATGGGACAAAGCGCAGGGATGGCATGATTCTCAATGCAATATCAAGAGTTAATGCAAGTCTCTGCCTGAAAAGTGACATTGCAGAGCAAGTTACATAGACAGATTTATCTAACAGATCCCAGTACAAATTAATCCACGTACCTACGACCAGCATAGCACTGATGTTTAAACCACTGAATATCAAAGAAATGTGTAGGGTTATAAAACCTAAATGCACATTTCACTTCATTGTCCCAACCTGTCATTTTCTCCCTCTTTAAATATTTGTTTTATTTTGTCACCAAATTGTATCTTTTTAAGCTGCATTAAATCCTTAGGGGAATAAAAGCAAAATATACAAATAGATCACTAGTACATATATGCATGAGAAACAATCCATCATTTCACACCATCCCTGACATAAACCAAATTGCTATATACACCTAAGTCTGTTTCAAGGTAATTTCTTCAGTTGCAATAGTCATTTGCTTCTGATCTATACCACATTGTTTTTATTTACGGGGATTCCATCCTTTTAAACATTCATTCTGAAGTACCTTCTATTTAAAGAATCCTCTCGCTTGCCACTCCCACATGACCACTAGCTGCCATCTTTCTCTTCTTACACTTCTGTCAAATTTCTTAAAATGTTTTACATATAATCCTCTATTTCCTCACCCACATTTTACCCCCAAGTACCACACAATCTGATTTCCACAGAAATTGCTCTTGCTAGGGTCTGTCTCTTGACACACTCTCCCCTTGCTTCTGTGACCTTCTATTTCCTTGGGTTTCCTGCTATCGCTTTCCTTACTTGCCTTTGCTTTGCCTCTTTCCTTTCCCATGTCTTAAACACTGAAGCTCCTGGGACTTGAGATCAGGGCAGCCTTCTTTTAGAAAGCCCACAGTTACCCTAGGAATTCTCCCCACACCTGTCATATTTATAACATAAACAATGCCACATATTCATCAAACACCATTTCCTTTTCCTCCTTTACTTGAAATTAGACCACATTTCCCAGAATCCCTGTCATTCAGTGTAGTCATGTGACTGAGTTCTGATCAGTGGGGGTGGGGGGCAATGACACTAGAGGTCTGGCCACTGAAATCTCACTGATGGTCCTCCAAGTCACTCTCTTCACTCATCTGCCAGCGAATGGAGAGAGAGATACAAAGAAGCCAGTGGAGACCTCCGAGTGATTAGGAGCCTCTGGACAGAAGGAAGCTGGGTCTCTAATAACCTATGTGGAACAGAGCTCAACCCACCCCCAACCTATCTGCGCTGACTTTGAACTGTAACATAAGTGAAAAATAATTTTATTAAGTTAGCTCACTAAGATACAGAGATTGTTTTCTATAGCAGTTAGCCCATTCCAACTAATACACTATCTCTATGGTATTGGTAATCAAATATGTGAATTCTAGGCCTGTATTTATTGTGCGTTGAATCATTAATAACGGTTCCCAAAATGATAAACTACAGAATGTATTTTACTTGCAAGTAACAGAAATTCATCAATTCATTCAATAAATATTTGAGTGCCTACTTTACACCAGTCTCTGTTCTAGTCTCTGAGGTTGCCATGATGAGCAAAGATAGATCAAGTTCTCCCTCTGACAGAGTTTAGTGTGAACTGGAGGACAGCGGATCCTTGGGTCTCCTTATGATATTCCAGCTGTCAGGTATTTCCTCAGCACTTGCTACTTCACACAAACACCCTACCCAGTAAACTGAAGCTGCACCTCTGTAGTCCCTAGAAGCCACTTTTTTCCCTTTATAGACGGCTACAACTGGATCTAATACTTCAATAGCCCTTCCTCAATAATACTTCAATTTTTTTTTTACTTTTGATAAAATATACCTAATATTTATCATTTTAATGATTCATACGTGTACAATTCAGTGGCATTAAATATATTCACAATGTGGAATTGCCATCACCATTATCTAGGCTCAAATCTTTTTTCTTATACTCATCAAAAGCTCTGTACCCATTAAATAATAGCACACCTTTCCCCCTTCCACCAACCCCTGGTAAACTCTATTCTACTTTCTGTCTCTATGTATTTCCCTATTCTAGGTACATCATATAAGTAGACTCATACAGTATTTGTCCTTTGATTTAGCATATATAAAAATTGAATTCCTTTTTATAGCTGAATAATATTCCATTGTGTATATATACCGCATTTTGTTCATTCATCGATCAACAGACACTTGAGTTTTCACCTTTTGCCTATCATGGATAATGTTGTTATGAACATGGTTACATAAATATCTTTTCAGGTGCTGACTTTTAATTTTCGGTTAAAGCATATCTGAAAGTGAAATTGTTGGGTCCTATGGCAGTTCAATGCTTAACCTTCTGAGAAACCATCAGACTGTTTCCCAAAGTGGCTGTACCACTATTCCTATCAATATTCCTATGTCTTCATATCCTTGCCAACATTTGTTACTTTCTGGGGTCTTAAAAATTATAGCCATGCTATGTGTGAAATGTTATTTAGTATAGTTTTACATGAATGCAATCTTGTTTTAAGAAATTCGAACCCACGACAGAATAAAAGCAGGAAGTCCATTTTAGTGTAGCTCCCCCCAAGAGCCTTCCTCTCTCCAGAAAAAAACACTGTTGAAAATTTGGTGTGCATCCTTCCACTTCTTGTTCTCTGCATTTATAGTTTCACATAGGTTTATTTCTAAACTTATATTACCTGCATAATGTAAACATATACCAGTTTCCATCCTTCTTTCTACTCATTCTACTGTTCTTTCTGTTAAAGAAGTTCCATCTCTGAAATCTATGCACTGGTTGTAATGCAGTCTTTGATTTCCAGGAAGAGTAAGCTGTGTTGGGTAATTTTGTCATGAGCAGCAGAACTTCCCTGTCCATCACATGCAGAATGCAATTCCTGCACTGTCTCAAGCCTTTTATGGAATGACTTCTCTCTCTCTCTCTCTCTCTCTCTCTCTCTCTCTCTCTCTCTCTCTCTCTCTCTTTCTCTCTCCCTCCCTCCCTCTCAAATTGCCATTTTTTTATCTGGAAAAAGAAAATAATTAGAAACATTTTCTCCCTTTTGAAGAAAACAACTGTCCAACAGTTCCAAATGGAAACAGGCAGAGTGTGGTAGGAGATCGCCCTCTGCTGGCTGTGTCAGTAGGGGATCTCCAGTGACAGAAGCAATAGAAGATGAGTGGAGTGAATGGAGATTGATTTGTAAGGAATTGGCTCACAAGATTATGAAGGCTGATAAGTTTTTCAGTATCTGCAGGGTGAGTCAGCAGGATGGAGATAAGGAGAGACCCAGGGTGAGTCAGCAAGCTGTGGTTCCAGTCTGAAGGCTGGCAGGCTCAAGACCCAGAAAAGAGCCCCTGTTTCCAAGGCAGAAAAAAAAGCCAAGTCCCATTTTGAAGGAGGGCAACTATAATTTGCGTTCCTCGGCCTATGGATTCAAATGTTAATCTCATCTGCTAACAGCCTCTCCCTGAAACACCCAGAATAATGTTTGACACTCCGTGGCCCAGTCAAGTTGTCACATAAAATTAACCACTGCACTGGCCACGTGAGCCTCTTTGGGGGGGCCTAAACCCATAGTCCTTAAGTAATTGCCCTAATGCACTCAAGTAATTGCCCTGATGGTGTTGTAGGCAATCAAAATTCTAAGTAAGACATTAATAATAGAAACCATGCAAACCAAAGAGAAAGAGCATAGGATAAATCATTTAGTTTTCACTTAAAAATATTTAAGCTGGGCTGCTTTGTCTGCAATAAAGCATTTCCCATCTAAGAAAATACTTAAGCTAATTAAAACAAGGAGCACATTGTCTTACTTAGACAGCAGAGTGATAGAGTACAATAGGCATGAATTCTCAAGTCAGAAACTCTGAGCTTCAACCTTGGCTTCCATGCTTAACCTCGCTGAGGAAGACTGCAAGGATCAAGTCCTTTCTAAATCATAACGAGTTTGGGAAATTCCAGCCCTGGGAGTTGTAAGTCCCTGTCTCTGGAATGATCTATTAAATTGGCTGTGAGTGAGGAAATGACCAGAACTTGGAGGAAATAATAATCACATTTTGAAGTGAATAATAATAATGCACAAGCTAAAGTGAATATCAGCCATGAGTTTAAACTAGAGGAAGTGAGAAGAAAGACTCCAGGAAGGAAAAGGCAGAAAACAAAACAGCACACAACACATCAGTGGTCCCACGCTGGATGCACGAGAAGGTAAGCTGGCTACTGAAAGATGATGATTCTAAAAAGGGGAAATTGTCTTCTGTCACTTCAAATTCCAGATCAAAAATGTCCCAATCTAAAATAATCCAAATGTGATTTTTTAAAATTTTTAAAATATATTTTTATTTATTTCAGAGAGGAAGGGAGAGGGAGAGAGAGCTAGATACATCAATGATGATAGAGAATCATTGATTGGCTACTTTGTGGACACCCCACACTGGGGATCGAGCCCACAACCTGGGCATGTGCCCTGACCGGGAATCAGACTGTGAACTCCTGGTTCATAGGTCAGTGCTCAAGCACTGAGCTATACTGGTCATGCCAAATGTGATTTAAGAAAAAAAGTCAGCCATGTGGCTATGCAGGGAGATCTCTAAATGAACTCATATGTGAAAAGATATATGCCTCCATCTTTGCCTCCATAGGTAATTCTTAATATTCTCAGCACAGCTGCCAGTACCAATCTTTCCAGTGCAAGGTATGTTAGTTTTCTGCTCAGGTCCCAGTGATGGCTTCCCATTCCCCACAGAACATCAACCCCTGCCCATGGGGTTTATAAAGCCCCTTACCTTACCTCTGCCTACTCTGCAACCTGCCATTTTTCACTTTGTTCACTTTGCCCCAGCCACAGGGGCCTCCACATTGTTCCTCACTCACACCAAGCCCACTGGTACCTCAAGGCCTTCCCACTAGATGTTCCCTCTGCCTTGGCTCTCTTTCCCCAGATCCTTGCATAGTTTCGGGTCTTTGCTTGAATGTCATCTCCACAGAGAGGCCTTCCCTAACCAAATAGTACCCCCTCCATCTTTTTGTATCTCCTTATCCTGCTTTATTTTCTTGTGATTGTTTTCTCTGTGTCTCCTTCACTAGAATGTAAATCCCATGAGGCTGTATATTTTCACTTCAAAGCCTGGATCAGAATAGGTTTTCATTTAATATTGAATGAATGAATGAATGAATGAATGAATGAAGAGAGAACTGATCTAATGATGGATGTTTCAAAAAGCAATGGTGTTGCCTGACTGGTGTGGCTCCATGGTTGAACATCAACCCAGGAACCAAGTGGTTGCCAGTCAGGGCACATGCCCCAGTTATGGGCTCGATCTCCAGTGGAGTTGTGTTAAGGAGGCAGCCAATCTGTGATGTTCCTCTCCCATTGATTTTCTATCTCTCCATCCTTTTCCCTTCCTCTCTCTCTAAAAAGTCAGCAAAAACATCCGTTTTTTAAAAAGCAATGGTGTAGATCCCAAAGAATAATTTCAGGGAGGCTAACGCTGAAAATGGATTGAGGTTTTCAAAGAAAACTTCTAAAGACAGAGAAGTAAAAGTTCCTTCAGGCAATGTAAGGAGTGGTGAGAAAAACTTTTTATAAGAAAATAAATCCTCTCTTGTTGGATTTTTCCTTTAAGAAAATTGATTTTCAAGCTAAGAAAAAGTAGAGGGAAGGGAGGGAGATTGGGAAAATCCAAGGGAATGGTGAGGTTACTGAATCCCAGAGGCTCCAAGGAGCTTACTATTGCCAGGAAGTCTAGACAGCCACAGAGAAAGCTTGGTAGAGTTTCCCCGAGTCCCAGAGCAGCAGGGAAGTAACAACTGCTTTATTCGGTTTACAGTCATCGGTGTACCCTTTGGTCCACTTTGTATGCGGTACAACGGGCAGGCCCCGGAAACAGATAGACCTTAGCCAGTACCTGGGAACACACACACACACACACACACACACACAATTACACAATTCTATGGTTTTGCATAGTTCTCTTCATGTCCCAAAAGGCAATGTCCAAATCCAGGGCAATGGGTCTGAATCTTTTTTGTTTCATGAACTCTTTCAACAAATCTGGTGAAAATTGCCCACTTGGCCTGTACGCACACATTGTGTATGCTGTTTCAGGAAATTTATGAGCCTCCACTGAAGTGTAAGTGTCCCAGGTGAGGAATCCCTTTTTTTTACCAGTCTACCCTAAATTGCACCCCTGGAAAAAATGATGCAACCACTGAATCCCATAGTCAAAGACTGCAGTCTAATTTTCAATTTATTCATTCAACAAATGTTTATTGATTGTCTACTATGTACCAGGTTCTGTTCTAAGCTCTTCTGATATATTAGCTTACTTAATCCTCATAGATACCCTTGAGGTGAGTACTATTAATGAACTCCCTTTGACAGATATAAACCAATAAGGTAATTTGCCGGAAGTCACATAGAGGACCTTCAGTAGTCCAACTCCAGAGATATTTCATTGCTACTCATGGTGCCCTTCATGAGGTTGGTTTCAGTTCTTTCAGATAGCCAGGTTCATCCTGAAAACATTTCTTTTCAACTGTATAGAACAGAAACAAGAAACCTCCACCATCACAATCTAAGGCTCTGTCACCTGCTTCTATTCACTCATCATTCCCATGCTTTTCTGATTTTCTCTGGAGTCATCAGAATACCTGATGAACCTCTTTGTATGAAAAATTGCACAAATATTTTCCCACATACATGATCTCACAAGGATATGGCTTCACATCAATGTACAAGATTTCAGGCAGAATGCTGCCCACCCCCATGTGTCCCAGAAGAAGTCACATTCAGCATGCTTGGAGTGCGGAGCTCTACAGCAGAGAGTCCAGGGCCAGGCTTTGTTTCCCCAACATGGCCATGTGTACTTCTGGTCAGCACACTTAAGGAACAAAGAAAGTTTTCAGCAAGAGAGCAGGATAAATGAGTTTGCTGGGGCTGCCAAAACACAGTACCCCAACTGGTGACTCCAAACAACAGAAATGTATTATCTCTTCATTCTGGAGACTAGAAGTCTAAGATCCAGGTGTCAGCAGGATACGTTCCTTCTGAGGCTGTGAGAAAGAATCTCTTCCAGGCCTCTCTCCTTGGCTTGCAGAAGGCTGTCTTCTCCCTGTGCCCTCACATTGCCTCCCCTCTATGCATGTCTCTGTGTCCAAATTCCCTCTTTATAATAATAACACATGTCATTTTGGATCAGGGCCCACCCCAATGACCTCAGTATCACCTGGTAAAGATCCTGTCCCCAAATAGTCACATTCTTGGCTATGGGGCTTAGGTCCTCAACATATCTTTTAAGGGAGCACAATTCAAATCATAACAAAAGATAACAGTCAGAAAAAAAGAGCCACAGAATGCTAGAATTTTTTAATGAGTTAATAAATCCTTGATAGTTGATCAACAAAGTTGGTAAACGAGTCAGACTGCCTGTGAAGAGAACAGTATACCAGGCACAAAGCACAGCAATGAAGACATCAAAGGTACATCTGTGCTCTGCCCTTGAGAAATTTTCAGTGTAGTTTGGGAGTCTCATTAAGACCATGTAGCACGTAAACAGTTTTCCCTGCACCAAACTCAGAAATGCAAACATATCATTTAGTTCTCTTTTAATTAGACCTAATTGAGCTTCCATCATTGTCCACACCTAGTGCCTTTTCTGAAGGGTCCACAGCCCCTCTAGGGATGTCTCCATTATGGCATCCTTTCCATTGCACTCCAAGGCTGTTTGAGACCTCAGCCCTCTTTGAGGCACCAAGAAGCTCCAGTCTGAACCCATTGTTAGATTACAGACAATTTGGTGCCTTGGAGCTTCTCTGTCCTGGCACTCACCTCATAGGAAGGGACATATCTTCAAAGCTGCTACCTCAGAATTCCAGCTGGGAAGCAGCCCACGGGTACTCTCTACTCTATAACCATATTGGGGAAAATACGGGCATAATATTTCATTAGGGACAATAGCAGAGGCATAAGTACAGTATGAAGTCTATACCAAAGGTAACACACATAGGCACTTTTTAAGGACAGAAAAGTCTAAGTTAAGTGTTAGGGTTTGGCAGGTGATGCAGGCTGTGAAAGAATTCACAACTAAAAGAAGAGATGCAGAGAGGAAGTTTATTTTACTTTCCACAAAGGGAAAGGGCCAAATACTGCTAGTCAATACAGGGCAGGCAATAAAGAATGGTCTGTTCTTTTAAGTAGACATTGTAACTAGGCAACAGGAAGGGAGTGAAATTCTGTTGAGGCTGAGCAGAGATATCTGGAGTTGTCTTGAAAAGTTTTAGTTTGTTTGCTTCCCAGGAGACAGACAGGCACAGGTCCTAAGGAGGTGTCTTACCAGTACTTTTCCCAAGCCTGTAAAACAGACTGGAGCAAAAGTTATGAAAAATTCAAAATGGGCTTGTTTGAAGCATAGGAGAGAAAGGAACTTTCTACTAACTAGAAACTCCTTCGTTTGTATTACCTCTGAGTTGAGAAAATAGCAGGGAGGATGGGGATGCAAGAATGTAGCCTTGAGAGCAAGTTATTTTATTCCACAGAGGAGCCAACAAACGTGGGGTTAAATTATCAGGTGCTTCTCATAGGTTGTGGAAGACCACATCAAAGAAAAAGGAAGACTTTTCCCTGTCCTTACACTAAGGAAAAAAGAAAAGCAGGCAAATGGACAGTGACAATTGGTAACCAAAAGGGTGGATGGCCTCTAGATGAGGCTGCAGTGGGAGCATCACCCATTGCATGTCCACCGGGTGTCTGGCACTAGCCTATGCACCTGACATTTGTTAGCTCCCTACCCAAATTATGCCTGTTTCTACATGAGGAAACTGAGGTTCAAGGCAGTTAAGTCATGTCCCCCAAGCCCACAGCTGCTGATCAGAAGAGTGGCATTTTAACAAGGTGTGACTTAATCTGAAGGCCAGGTTCCCTCTTGAGCAAGGTCATGGCATGAGGAAGATACAACCACAGATCATCTTGAGAAAAGACGGGACAGAGAAAGCACATAAGAAAACATTACAGCAATCCAAATTTGCTTTGAGGTAGTAACTTAAAAAATGAAAAAGTAAAGGGCTGAAAAATAAAGGGGCAATTACTGTAGGGAAATCTTGGTGACATACCAGATGTTCAGGGCACAGAGGAGAAAGGAAATGAAAATGATAGGCTTCAAAACTGTAGCAACCAGAAAGAAAAGGGGGAGGCTCAGAAGAGAAGACTAGGGATCACCAGGTAAAAGCTAGAGAAGAGGTGACTTGATTTCCAGATACATCAGGTTCCCATGGTGATGTTTTAAGAAATTGCCCCTTAGCCCCCCTGAGGGTTTCAGGCACTGCTGATACCATTACTAGGATGCTGTCACTGCTTCACAATTGCAATCAATGCAGACTGCTTACTGTTTGCTACAATTGAAGATGCACCATATTCTAGCAGCTTCTAGAATATAGGGTGGTGAGCAGAGCTGGTCATGGGACATGGAATGGAGAGAGCTGTTTGCTGTAAGACACTATCACAATGGTCCTGAAGGGCTCAAAGAAAAGGTAGTTCCTGGACTTTGGGGAAACTTGGCATGATGAGGGAGGGCCATTGGGGAGCAAGCAGCTCTAATGAAACCAAAGAGTGGCTGTGTAGAGGGGTGACTAATGGCTATTTTCTATGGAGGTGTGACTGAGTTTTACCCATCAGGAAAGTGTTGTTCTGGAGTGTCTTCCTCCCCTTGAGTGTGCTGCCAAAATTCCTAGTATTTTAAACTGTAACAAAACCAAGACTTTAAAAGCTGATAGAGGCTGGAAGGACCCCAAGAGGGTCCGCCAGGTCAGTCAATGTGCATTTCCACCTTTTAGTGCCCAGTCAGTGGTCTGGGTCCAGCAGCAATTCTGTGTCTGTAAGGACAGGATCTGAGCTACCCCTCTTCTTTCAACACTTCCTTAGATAGAGTCTACTTAACTCAAAACCTGAATATGGCTGCAATGAATCCAGCTGTTTCTAGCAAGTGAAACATTTTAGAGCAAAGAAAAGACTAATCCATCAGTGAGTTGATTCAAGGAAGCTTGATATGTCCCTGAGTTACTAGGGAGGACCAAAAGGCCCCACAGAAACTGACTTCTTCTCCCTCCTCATTTATCTCACCTTTCCTCCCCTAAAACTCCCATTCCCTCCATCTCCCAGTATCTGTCCACATCTTCATAGGAACTGACTCCATCTCCCTCTCCATGCCCACCTCTCCACCCCCTACACCTTTCTACTCCAGCTTTATATGAAGGAACTTCTCCATCCACATTCCTGCCATCTTACTCTGACTCTTTCTGGTTCATGTTATATCAACTAACTGGCTCCCTCTCCTTCCCAATAGCCAGCCTAACATGAAATGCCCTCCTCTTGCTCTCCATATCCCCCATGTGCATATACTTCTCTATCGCACCCACAGCAACTAACTTCTATGCTCATTCCCCTCAATTACACCTGCATATCTCTCTCTGGTGAAGCCCCATATGAAGGCACCTTTCCTATCTCCTCTCGCCCTACCCTCGACTCCCATACAGCTCTCTGGTTCATCCTCCCTTAAACAGATGTCTGTGCTCTCTGTGTCAAAATCCCACTTCCACTGCCCTAAAGCTCTCTGGTACAGTCCAGCATGAACTGACCTGTGTATCCTTTCCCTCACATCACCCCCATCCCACTGCAGCTCTCTGCTCAGGCTGAGTGAACGAATAACTACTCTCTCCTCCCCATCACCCCCAAATCCCTAAAGCTCTGGTTCCTCTGCACATGAAGTAACTTTTGCGCTCTTTTCCTCCCCCTCCTCCCAATCACTCTTCTGCTCACACAGATGACTTCAGTCCATGCAATTCTCAGTGCCATGTCACTCCTCAATATCTTGCTGATCCATCCCTATTTGAACTGAACTCTGCTACCGTCCCACCTCACTTCACCCTACACCCCTTACATCTCTCTAGTCCACCCGCAAGTGCTGACCCCTATTCCCTCTCTCTCTCTGCTCATCACATCCACCCCCTCCAGCTCTGGAAACAATTCCCATGAGCTGATCTACCGTCTTTCCCTCACTACTCACCCCATACACACACACACACGCACACACACAGAGATTTTACCCAGCCACTCCCCTTACAACTCCCTGGACCACCTGCACAGAAACTAACCTCTTCTATTTTTCTGTCCCCCATCTCCCCGACATCCCTTGTCCAGCCCCACGTGAAATGACCTCTGCTCCCTTCCTTCACCATAACCCTCCACTCGCTGTACAACAGTGGTTCCCAATCTTTCTTTGGCCATGCGCCACTTAAGCATCGCTGATATCCTGATGCTCACCCCCCATGACATATAATTCTTATCATTTAAAAAGTGAACTACTACTCATGTGGAGGGAGCCTGAAAGAGCATTAACTTGGTCTACACAAGCTTCTAAAAAACATGGCAACCGTGAAAGAGAAAAATAAAGGAAAGAAAGGACAGTTGAAGTACTGAGAAAGCAATCACTAAGAAATTGTTTTAAAAAATACTTTGAAGTGATATGAAAAAATAACCAACAAGTTACAAAACATATAAAGAAGAAGTGAAATGCATAAATGTCACCGTATATATTTATATACTGTATATGAGGCCCCTAGAATCATAAGGACTGCAGAAAATTCACTCTTAATAACTCATTCTCAAATTGCCCTTCTGTGGGGCGTGTACCCCACATTGGGAACCACTGCACTACAACTTTTTGCATCATCTGCACCTGCCCTGACCTCTCCAACCATTTCCTCCCCATGCGTCTCCCTTCCTCCATCCATTTGGTCCTGTCCCACACAAACTGACCCCAGCCCTCTCTCCACCCACATCCTCCCATCCCCTTGCACCTTTATTTTATGCCTCCACAGGAACTGGCCTCAGCTCCCTGTCTCCATCTTCCTGAATCCCCTGCAACTCTCTGCTCTAGGCCCCCATCCACTTATTCTGTCCCTATTCCCTCCACTATCTTACAATGGCTGCCTTGCACAGGACACTCAGGGGGTTGAGGGTCAAGTCTGCCAGGATGCCAGTGTCCAGGGACTGAAATGCACAGCCATGCTTCTTTTTTAAAAAATATATATTGTATTGATTTTTCACAGAGAGGAAGAGAGACGGATAGAGTTAGAAACATCAATGAGAGAGAAACATCGGTCAGCTGCCTCCTGCACACGCCCCACTGGGGATGTGCTCACAACCAAGGTACATGCCTTTGAGCGGAATCTAATCTGGGGCCCTTGAGTCTGCAGGCCGATGCTTTATCCACTGAGCCAAACCAGTCAGGGCACAGCCATGCTTCTTAACATGCTCCCCACCTAGGGTTGCTAGCTGAAATATGGGGCCCCCAGGTAAAATGGAATTTCAGATCAACAGTGAACAAACAAACAACAGCCAAGTCCGAATGGGACATACTTGTGCTAAAAACAATTTGTTGATTTGAAATTCAAATTGACCTAGATGTTTCGTTTTTAATTAGATAAATTAGGCAGCCCTCTCCGGAACTAGGATGCCCTCAGCAGTCTACAAGTCATTCTCTCCCCACCCTGTGTGGGTAAAGGAGCAGTACATCCTTGCTCATTTTCCAATGCAGCCCTTCCTGCTCCCCACCCTCAGCCTAGAGCAGAGACTTAATGCCATCTGCCTGGGATTCTCTTACAGGTCATCCCTTGTGGGACCAAAAGGCAGCTGAACAAGGTCACCCAGTGCAACCTGATGCCAATATTCTAAGAAACCATCAGGTTGGCTGAATTAAACCTCACCTAAGAACCTGGATTTCCCTGATTTGTCCAAACATGAATTGCCAATTACTCAAAGTGGGCCTTACACTTTGTCAAAACCATTTTTAGAGCATCATTTAGGCTTAAATGAAATGGATTCTTCTAGTTGTGATCACTGACAGGTTTCCAAGGCAGACAAACAACTCATGCCAATAGCAAAGGATTGTTTCATTTTCTACCCACAGGCTGGTAAGGAGCTTGGGATCTACCAGACTGCCTTCGGCACAGTGGTTTAGAAGATTAACGCAGTCAAGGCCAAAGAACTCACTCTTGCAGAACAAAAGCTCAAACTAAGAAAGGTTTTATTTGAAGACAAAACAAATCCAAATGCAAGTGAGAGAGTTCACTGTATTTTTTAAAAGGGAAAGCTGCACTTAGGTGTCAATTAAAACCAGAACCATTGTTGAGATGCTTGCTGTTAGTGGTGACAAAGTTACAGCATGTGTTTGCCTGAGAAGTCTTTCTATGGTGGCATACATGTGGGACTGGGTGACAAGAGTGAAGTAATACAAGTTAGAATGGCAAGTGGGTAAATGCTCTAATGTGCTCTTGTTCTGTTTTAGAGAATTAAGGGAAGCAGCCGGTCACCTCACAAAGACCTATACCGTCAAAGAACGCTAGCAAAACTTGAAAATGGATGTGAGGTTGTTACTAAAGGTATACAGGGAAGTTAGTGGGGGGAAAACACTGGTGTTCTCAAAAACCAGGTTTCACACAATAACAGAAACGGAAACTAGTTGTGTGTGCTTGCAGGAGAATACTCTTAATGAAGGCTGGCCTTTTTCATCATATTCAGGAATTCTTCCTCACTGACTTCCCCGTCTCCATCTCGATCAGCTTCATCGATCATTTCCTGCATGGCAGTAAGGATTCGGGTTAGATTAATTCACAATGAAGCTAAAATGTGACCAAGCAACAGGCTTTTCTAATACTACATGAATAGACAATTGTCCAAGGTTCCTGAAAAGTTATCTGAAAGCTAAGTCATACTCGGTCATATATGTCACCTAGAGGGGAGCTCGAGTGGATTGCTAAAGCCTAACTTTGACAGTAAAACTGTGCCTGTGTGTATTTTCCTGGGAGCAGGGTGCATAGGTTTGTCACACTACAAAAGGGATATTAAGTGATCAACAGAGGACAAGAAAAACCACTAGTTTTCCTTCAAAGTGGTGCTCACATCAGACAAAATGTAACTCAAGAGTCACCCAGAGTTCCAAGCAAGAATTCGGGATTCCAGGCTGGTGCATTACAAACCTGCAGCTCCTCTTCAGCAACGTCCTCGCCCAACTCGCTGGCTACACGTCTGAGATTCTTTAAGGATATGGTCCCGGTTTTATCATCATCGAAGAGCTTGAAAGCTTTCCGCATATCTTCATCAGAACCTTTATCACACTTAACAAGTAGAACATAAAATACATGAGTAGGGAAACGCTGAAGTTATCATTACCGTAGAACCCTCTGCCTTCCCCTACATCATTGCTTGGTCTTGGTGACAGCCTTTGTGACATAGGTCCTAGGAGATCAAACAGGGTGGAGAAAGAGGACAAACTCAATGACATTACAAACCCCAGAAGCGAAAAAGGAACTTGATCAAGCACTGCTGCACTTCACGCATTCTTCCTATACAAACCAAAGAGAAACTGGACTTGTTTTTAAAATACAGTAGGAGAGAGGTGCAGTTAAAATTAGGAGAACTATAGGGACTGCATCTTGTCAAAATGTGAGATACTGTAATATTGTTGGTGTTTATAGGCATCATCGCTTGTGGTTATCATAGTGACATACCAGTTAAGGAAAGACAGTAGCAAAAAAGTGATAGCAGCAGTACCTTCACCACTTTACAGAGGGTAACATGACTTTTCTTGCAACTTTGTGGTCTTGAAGAGCTAACTTACCATTTTGTGTGTCATCACAGTCAAGAAGTCATTGAAATTCATCTTCTGTGTACCTTCTGGATCAATTAAACTTATAATCGTCACCATCTCGTCTGTCGTTGGTTCAAAGCCCATTGCACTCAACAGCACCTACAGTGGAAACAGGAATACCTCAATATGCACCTGTACATATAGCAAGAGCCAAAATGACAGTGTTGGGAGCATCAAGCCAGCATCCACACTCATTTTATTGCATCACACTTGAAGAGAGGAAAACAGCACAATGGAGTCTTCCCTTGTTACTTCTCTCAGGGAGAAGAGGACAATGGGAGGAGAGTGGTGAGAAGGAAAGAAGACCAAGAGGCACAGGAAAGGAAAGGCAGCAGAGCAGGAATGGACAGATCTTGCCTCGAATTCCCTAACATCAATTGTTCCAGTTGCATCGGTATCGAAGAGATCAAAAGCTTGGCGAAGCTCCCTTATCTGCTGTGGACTAAACTCCAGCAGAGGAGTCGTCGTTTTTAACTGGAAAGAGGATGCCGCGCTTGTCTCCTTAAAGGTAGAAGAAGCCTTTAGGTGGTTTACAAAAACATAAGCACAATATTATGTAACTGTAGTCCATGATATTACATCAAATAAAGACAACCATATGTGCTTTTAAAATACTTTACGCCAACCCATCCCAAAGCTTTAGTTGGAGGGATAATAGGGTTTATTGGGAATAACAGTCTTTCCAGGCACCTCTATCCCTCCCTGTTTTACTACTGTTTCTAGAAGCAAGGACCAAAAGCTAGCTAAGAACCAGAGTGTGGGTAACCCTATAGATGATACACATTCCCTGAATTCTAAGTCTAGAATATCCTTACAATGGCCACTCGCGGTACTCTGCTTCCCTCTAAGTATTCCTTCTGATTACTTGTACATTTGGCCAAATATTAATAAGATGTACATGCTGTCAATACCAAATAACAAAACTCAATCCATCGGGCACATCTCTCTCTGCCTTCCCCAAGCAGGTCAGAGCGTCTCCCGAATGGCCCTACATTTAAATTTCAAAATGAGCGTTAACAGATATCATAAACCTCCCCGCAAACACTGTGGGTTACTCTGAGAGGGGCCAGACCTTCGGAGATTCCGATTCTTCTTGGGTGTTGAACAGGCTGGCTAGAGGGCCAGGAAAGCCCGGGATGCGGGTACGGGCCGGCTGCATCTTAAGAGAAGGCAGCTGAAAGCCACTGGCCTCGGCCCCGCGAGGATGCTTCTGTTTCTTGGGTCCCTGCAAAGAAAGGTAACAGAGGGAGGAGGGATGCGCTGAAGCCGAGAACCGCGCGCCAAAGACCCGGCAAGGGCTCAGCCTCCAGGAAAAGGGGCGCGACACAGGGCTGCCTCACCATTATCCAGCGACTCTGGCTCCCGGTCGTTGAGGTAACAGATGTACAACTCACTAACGGAGCGCAGTTCCCTTCGCGCCACGCGCGCAGCCCCGCTCCCCATTGGTGACGCGCTGGCCACCGCCTCTCGCCATTGGTGCAGAGCTTGGGTGGGCGGTACCAAGCGGCACAGGCCCCGCCCCAGTCCAGGGGCAGCGTGCTGGAGGCGGGTCCTTGATCTCATAGGGCAGGGCCACGCCTCGTGCGTAGGTTGGCTGAGCCCGCCCCTAGCCCGGCTGGTCTTCTTAAAGGAGCCTCCGCCTGGTCGCCTGTCCTTTGCTCCTGAGAGCTGCAGGAAAAGAAAGGGTGGTGGCCAGGGACTGCACTCTGTAGGTGCCGGCTGCAGCTTTGCTGAACGTTTCAAGGGGGACGTTTACGGACGGGTAAGGGTCGCGACCTCTCCCTGGGAAGCTGCCTTGTGTTGGCGACTGGGCGGGAAGGCTGGGGCTCCGCGCGGCGGGGCGGGGCGGGAGCGGGCTTTGTAGTCTGCCTGAGACTGAAATAGGGTCAGAGGGCCTCAGGGGTGGAGGACCTTATGTGTTGGGGTGCAGTTACTCCCGAGGAGACCCAAGGAAGGGAAGGGACGTGCCCAGCATTGTCGCACACTGAAGCTTAGAAGCCGAATCCGGTTGAGGCTTTCTTTGAAGGTGTCCTTCCGAGAGTATTCCGCCGCCCCCGCCCCGCTCACACACGCACCCAGACCAGGTTCCTAGTGAGAATCACTGAGTTCTTCCCTGGCTAAAGCAGCCCAGGAAGGTGGTTGGGGGCCTGGGAAGGGCCTTGGCAGTGACGAAGATATGAGCGAGCTTGAGAGGGAGAGGGCATCACAATACTCTCTCTCTGACACCCAGACACTTGCAGGCAGAGAGGGAGGGCATTCCAGGCGAGACAGAGGAGTATTGCAAGCGCGAGGCATGCTTGCAGGTGTGCAACGGGGCGGTGCATGGAAAGGAAGCTGCAGGTGGAGCTGCGAGTGCGGGGTCCACCCCCTCAGCCAGCCCCCTGTGGACAGCTCTAGGGCCCCGCGTGGCTTGGAGCCCTTACCCGCCTCCCTGTGGACATTGGGGCAGTATTCAGGGAGGCAGGGCCCAGAGCCAACGTTTCCCAGACGGAGGAAGGCCTGAGGTTTGCTAGCATTCCTCCAGTGCAAGTGTCCACACACCTTCTGTCCTTTGCCCTCTTCCGCCTTGAAGGTGAGCTGGGTCCACACATTTGGGTCAGGTCATGTATGATTCCTTGTTGTGTGCGCGTCCCCTCCCATGAACCAGCTTTCAAGTTCTACCCTTCAGTGCCATTTACTTCTTTTCTTCGCTTGCACCCCTGCTGCTCCACTCCAATGTGGGCCTTCAGCATCAGCCTCCCACTAGTCCAAGTTCTCACCTTCGTCTTCCAGGCCTGGCGTGACACCCCCCCTCTCCCCAGCCCCTCCAGCCTGGGACACTGGCTTCCTTCTTGGGCCGCAAAAGCACAGGCACACCCCTGCCTTAGAACTTCTGCTGCAGCCCTCACTTCTGCCCGCTTGGTCCACTTCTGCCCCCACCCACAGTCTTTGCTTCCCTATTACATTCTCAGTGAGCCCCCCTAAGCTCCTTATTTAGCCCTGAGGCCCCCGGCACACCCAAGCCCCGCATCTTGCTCTGCTTTGTTCCCCACAGTGCTTATCACCTTCTAAACTAGGGTTTACTTATTGAGCCCCTTTTACTTATTTGTTTTGTCTTTATTGCCCATCCAGCAGTAGGTTAGCTCTTTGAAGGCAGGAACCTTTGTTCACTGCCTTCAACACCAGCACCTGCAACAGTGAGAGGGGACACGTACTAGGTGCTCAATAAATCTTGGTTGAAAAACTGGTGAGTAATCCCCTGTTTCCTGCTTCTTACCTGTTTAGTCTACCCGGTTCTATCAGGTTAATCTTTCCCGTGAACAGCTCTGCTCAGGTCACCCCCATACTTTTAAACCTTCAGTGGTTCCCCTGGATACAGAGTAAAGTCCAGACTCAGCCTAGCATCTGAGCCCCCTGCCCAGTTTTGCCCCTGCTAGTCTTCCTTACTTCATGTCCCTCCACACCCTACATCCCAGTCAGTCTGTAGCTGGCACACTGACAAGGAACAACTAACGTTCTGTCTTGGCTGTGCACCAGCTGTGTGACTTTAGGCAAGTGGCTTGACCTCTCTGAGCCTCAGTTTGTCCTCTGTTGAATGAGACCAGTACTGTCTCCCTAACAGGATACAGCTTTTCAGGCAATATGAGTTCCTTTCTCTGATCTCTTGTCATTCCACCTACCCAGCATGCCTGGAGCCTTGGCCTCGGTTAAAATCCCTACTCCATACTGCATCCAGAGTGATCTTTTTGATGTTAACACTCACACAGCTTACACCTTCCAAGGGCTAGCCCCTACCACATTTCCTCAAGTAACTTCTTAAC
>PVJC01000218.1:28100-146482 GCA_004026665.1 Murina feae
GAGGGAGAGAGGGAGGGAGGGAGGGAGAGAGAGAGAGAGAGAGAGAGAGAGAGAGAGAGAGAGAGAGAGATCGTGGAGCTACCTCCCATACACTGTCCAACTGCGGATGGAACCCATAACCTTTTTGGTGTACAGGATGATGCTCCAACCAATTGCGTCACTCAGCCAGGACTTTGCTCCCAATCTTCCTTCACACCCACCATGACATTTGTCATAATTGCCACAGCATGCTGGCTCTGTGCCCTCGCCTCCTCATTCTCACCCTGAGCCATGGAACGTCTTTTAGGACACCCACCCCATCCACTTGACTCACTCCTTCCGGCCTTGAGAGCTCAGCTCAGGGATTGCCTTCTGGACCAGGCTTCCTGCTCTGGGTTACCCTCAGCAGAGCTCAAAGCACTTCGGCAATGCTCTCCTAGGTCTGCCTCTCACACTAGGTGGTGGCTCCTTCTTATGCAGGTTCTGCTTGGCAGTGGCCAGCATGTGGTGTCTTGTGAGTGAGGGAATGTAGGAACAAGTGAGCTGACCCACCTGGGTGCTCTTTTACAAGCTGCAGCTCCCTTTTACCCCTGGGGCTTGTTTGGGCCCCACCGCAGCTCTGGGGTCAGCAGGAGAGATTGGCTTCCCTGCAAGTGAAGTCTCAGACCACCCACAGCAGCGCAGTTCAACCCAGACTCCATTCCGGGAGGGGCTCACAGCCTAGTGGGCCAAGACACATGAGGGAGGAAAGGCATACACCAGTGTGCAAGGTGCTAGAATGCTGCTAAGGAAGCTGCTAACCTTTCTTAGGGAGGGAGGAGGGGTTTCACAGCAGTGACAGTTGAGCTAGGCATGGAAGGATGAGGGGGAACTCATCATGGAGCAGAGAGGGAACTGCATATGCTAAAGCTCACTGACATGCTGTTGGCTTCCCCAGTGGCCACCATATATTGAAAGGGCCTTTCTGTGTCCTCAAGTAGATAAGCAGAGAGAAGGATGACTGACAGAAACATACAGATACCTCAGGTCTGTGAAAAGATAAGGATGGAATATTCATCTTTCTCTGTCTGGTTTGACATGGACAGACTATCCCTTTTCTCTGCAGTACTGGGCCGTGTGGAACTTGTCCCAGCAGAAAGGAGAAAATCGACTTCACTCACTCCTCTGTTCATTGGATCCTGTCAGCAGCCCTCTCCCTCTTGCCCAAAGTTGAGTGAAGCATTTCTCCCCCGCCCCTCGCACCCAACATTCTACTTTCTGTGTCTAGGAATCTGACTAACTCCAGGGACCTCAAAGAAGTGGAATGATACAGTGTTTGTCCTCTTGTGTCTGGCTTGTTCCCTTAGCATCATGTGCCCAAGGTTCTCATTTCACTTAACATAATGTCCTCAAGGTTCACCCATATGGTAGCATGGGTCAGAATTTCCCTGTTTTGGATTTTATTTTATTGTGGAAAGAACACTGAACATGAGATCTATCCTCTTAACAAATAAGTGTACAATACAATATTGTTGGCTATGGGTACAATGTTGTGCAGCGGATTGCTAGAACTTATTGCTCTTGCTTAACTGAGACTTTCTGCCCACTGATTAGCAACTCCCTATTCCTCCTCCCCTAGCCCCTGGTAACTCTTTGATTCTTTGAATTTGACTATTTTTGTTGTTGTTGTTGAATGTGACTAGTTTAGATACCTTAGATAAGTAAAATTGTGCAGTACTTGTCTTTCTGTGACTGCCTTATTCACTTAGCATAGTGTCCTCAAAGTTCACCCAAGCATCACATATTATAGAATTACCTTCGTCCTAAGGCTGAGTAGTATACAATTTTATACATAGCACATTTTCTTCATTTATCTGTCAATGATATTTAAGTTATTTTCTATCTTGGCTCTTGTGAATAATGCTGCAATAAAATTTAGGAGGGCTCACCTCTTTGAGATCCCAATTTCAATTCTTTTGTGTATGTACATTGAGGTGGAATTCCTGGATGAGATGAAAATTCCGTTTTTAACTTTTCGAGGAACCTCCATCCTGTTTTCCATAACAGCGGCAACAATTTATATTCCCACTAATAGTGCACAGGGACTTCTTTTTTTTCACATTTTCATCAGCATGTTATTTTCTGTTTTGGGTTTTCATTTCTTTAAATTTCTTTATTGATTAAGTTATTACATATGTGTCCTTATCCCCACATTACCCCTCATCCCCCCCACTCATGTCCTTACCCCCCTGTTGTCTGTGTCCATTGGTTAGGCCTATATGCTTGATCTCTCCCCCTTACTCCCACTCCCCTACCTTCCTTCTGAGTTTTGACAGTCTGGTGGATGCTTCTCTGTCTCTGAATCTGTTTTTGATCATCAGTATATCTTGTTCATTAAAATCCACAAATCAGTGAGGTCATGTGATATTTATCTTTCTCTGACTGGCTTATTTCACTTAGCATAATGCTCTCCAATTCCATCCATGCTGTTGCAAATGGTAAGAATTCCTTTTTTACCACAGCATAGTATTCCATTGTGTAGATGTAACACAGTTTTTTAATCCACTCTTCTGCTGATGGCACAAATCTCCATCCCATTGGGTGTGAGGTAGTATCTCATTGTGGTTTTGATTGGCAGTTCCCTAATGATTAGTGATATTGAACATCTTTTCATGTGCTGGTTGGCCATCTGCAATGAAATGTCTTTTTCGGAAAAATGTCTATTCAATCAGACCTATTCTTGATGTTCATTTTTAACCTGAGCATATTAGCAATTAGGGAATTAAGGTAGGTGGGTTGTCAGTGGGATCTGGCTCATTCCCCAGGATAGTCTTGGGTACTCCAGCCCCTAGAGACAACTAAAGTATCTGGCTCATAGTATTTATACACTTTAGAATAATTTGTATATAATTTGATACAACATAGATTTGATTTCTTTTTTGTTTTCATAAGAGGCTGGTTTAGTGAGGATCGCATGACACTTATTTGAATAGTGTGCATCCATGTGGGCAGGACTGGTTTTTTCTTTGCCTCCAAGATCCCCCCTAGAGATGGAGGGGAGACAGGTTTTAAGGCTTCTTGCTTTTCTAGTATGGCAGGTGGGCTATGTAATTGGCAACTGTGCTATTTGAATTGCAGGACTGCGAAGAATACTTGTGTGGATTTCCTGGGGTGCTGTAACAAATGACCGCACACTGTGGGGCTTAAAACAACAGACATTTCTGCCTGGCAGGCATGGCTCGGTGGCTGCATGTTGACCTAAGAACCAGGAGGGCACGGTTGGATTCCTGGTCAGGATACATGCCCGGGTTGTGATCTTGATCCCCAGTAGGGGGTACACAGGAGGCAGCCAGACAATGATTCTCTCTCACAATTGATGTTTCTCTCTCTTTCCCTCCCCCTTCCTCTCTGAAATCAATAAAAGCATATTTTAAAAAAAGAAAAGAAGGATTCATCACAAACAGGACCATATTTGGAGCTGAAATGGAACAAGCAGTTGGCGAACCAAAGAGAGACCAGGTCACAGGGACACGTTTGACAGAAGACATTCCAAAAGTGAGTACTGACACAAAAAAGGTTAGCCCAAACCAGATAAGGGCAAAGTCAGGCACATACATACCAGTATGCCATTGATAATTAGCTGTGGGTTAAATATTTGGTACATTATTAAATCAATTAATGTTGAATATTGTTTTTCTAGATAAGATAGATATCTTTATTTAAGGTACCAGCTACTGCTGTGTACCAGTGTCAGAACCTAGTGGTTTAAAACAACACCCATTTCTTTGTTCATGATTCTATGGTTTGGGCTGGGCCTAGCAGGGAGTCCGTGGCTGGTCTCCCCTGGGCTCCCCTTTTTCTCATGTTTTAAGTTGCCTTATAAGTGCCCAGATATCAGCTACCAAAAGCAAGAAGATATCACTCTCAAAGCTGCAGTCATGGGAACTTCCTAAGGTGTATGTTCCAGGTGGCTTCACACACCTGGCAGAAACTGCCGGCTGTCAGCTGGGTGTCCCAGTTTGCCTTCATGTGGGCCCAGCAGGCTAGACTAGACTTCTGGGTAGAATGGCAGAGGCCTTCCTCAGGGGCGACAGGGGCAATAGCAAGGCCTCCCAGAGATTTTTCCATTCACTTTTAATGAATGCTGATGCTTCAGAATGTAATCATACCAAACTAAAATGTGTTTACTTTAAATGTTAATAAAGGAGAACTCCAGTGGGCTACCGCATCCCCCTGGTTGGGGGGTCGAGATCAGAGTGAAGCCTCATCTGCGCCCCTAAAGTTGAAGGTCCATCTGAGATTCTGTGTTCAGACGAACTAACAGAGTCATGTGCCAGCTGGACTTCCTCATTTGAATAAATTAGGATTTTACTGATACTCAGCAACCAAAAAAAAGCCTAGATTCCAATGGTTCTATCAAAGGTTGTTCCAATATATTTAAACTATTAAAATCAAAAGAACACTTTCATCTGAATTTATTTATACCTTCTGTGTGAATCATCTCTGAAAAACAGGAAAATGAAAGGTGAAAGAAATTTATACTAAAGTAGTTGGGATCAGTAGATAGATATAGATATATAGATGAACAGATAAAGATTGGTCACTTTTTAATATTTTTTTTCATTTACAATTGACATACAGTATTCTGCTGGTTGTGGGTCTACAGCATGGTTATTGGACATTTATATGACTTGTGGGGGGACCCATCTGATACCATGCGCAGTATTCCCTATGCTGTAGCCAGAATTATCTATAATAGCCAAGATATGGAAGCAAACTAAGTGTCCATCAATAGATGAATGAGTAAAAAAAAATGTGGGGGGTGTGTGTGTGTATAATGGGTCCCTTCTTGGTTTGCCTTATTATATTTAGCCTTTCTTTTTGTAAATTTAAAAGATACATACCTGGATTTGCTTACATTTTTAAAGAATGTTTGAGAATATATATCACAGTGAATCAGAAAAAATACTCTCTAAGATACTGATTTTATAACTCCCCCTCAGTAACCCATTCTTGATTTTTGTTACCTGTTTCCAGTCTGGAGTTTTATTCTTCCTTCTAATACATGTTCCTTGTCCATTGTGCCCACTTCTCCTGCCTTGTTTCTCATGGCCATGAAGAGTGATTATTTCACCTGATCGCTAACTGTGTGGCATTGTAGGTGTGATGAAAGACATCAGCTCCAGGCAGATTTTGCAGAAACCTAGAGGAATCAATTAGAGAAGCAGGGAGGATCAGAGTTATTTGGGGAAAAAAAAAATGAATTTGGGGGAGGGGACGAGAGAGGATTGCCAAAAACTGGACTGAATGGGATTAGTATTTAATTTGCCTACGCCCTGGGAATATCTTAGAAATTTCAGTCAAGGTGCAAGTTATTGAGCATGATATGATTACATGTATGTGGGAGTAATCAAAACAGTGTAGGCAAGACTGAGCTGGAAAGATCATTTGGTGGGAGTGGCATAGTGAGACCTGGACAAATGATGCCAAAGCTCCAGAACCATCTGCAGATGCCTCGTAGAATCTAGTAAAACTGTCATTCCTAATGGAACACCAGGGTGGCAGGGATGGGTCTATAGAAGGGGCCCTGGCACCCCTGGAGTCTCCTGCATCTCAGTTGTATAGGTATGTAAGGAATAAGTAGGGGAGTTTGCTGGTTTGTGCTTAATCAGGAACAGAATTTCTTTAAGATTTTTACTTTCTAGACCCCACTTTGATTTACTATACATTAGCTTAGGGAAAATGAGATTTGTCATCTTAAGGAAGTCCAGATTTGGTTTTAGAAAGACCTGAGAGAGAGGGAGGATATCACAGGTCCTCCTTTGGGGACACTTGTAGCCAGCATAATAAACATGCAACAGCCACAATTTTGCATTGACTCCATGGAATAAGAATATTTAAGTGCTTACACATGGTACTCTGTCCTTCCATTATTTACCAGAGTTGGAATTTAGCTAAGAAAGTGTCCGTGTTGCAGGAGCTGAGATGTAAAGATTAGAGCTCTTTTGCCTGACCGTGGTGGTTCCATGGTTGAGCATCGACCTATGAACCAAGAGGTCACAGTTCAGTTCTCAGGCGGGGCACATACCTGGGTTGTGGGCTTGATCCCCAGTGCAGGGCATGCAGAAAGCAGCCGATCCATGATTCTCTCTCATCATTTATGTTTCTATCTCTCTCCCTCTGCCTTCCTCTCTGAAATCAATAAAAATATATTTTTTTTAAAAAGGACTAGAGTTATCCCAGATTCATTGACGCCAGAGCTCAGAGAAGGGAAAGCAAATGCCATTGGATTGTAACAGTCTTGAACATACTAAGGCAGAAGGGGTTAGGCAGTGAGCCCAGTGCCACCCAGCTCAACCCAATGGGGTCAGGGAGAAAAAGGGCCTGACTTTCTCTTACAAGTATAAAGACTGAGCTCCCCTTTTTCTCATGTTTTAAGTTGCCTTATAAGTGCCCAGATATCAGCTACCAAAAGCAAGAAGATATCACTTTGGGTTGTTTTGTGTTTTTTTTTCATACTGTCCAGTGTTTTATGTGTGTGTGTTTTTAATATATTTTTTATTGATTTCAGAGAGGAAGGGGGAAGGAGCGAAGGATAGAAACATCAATGATGAGAGAGAGTCATGGATCGGCTGCCTCCTTCAGGACCTCCACTGGAGATTGAGCCCACAACCCGGGCATGTGCCCTAACCAGGAACCAAACTGCGACTTCCTGGTTCATGAGTCAATGCTCAACCACTGAGCCATACCACCTGGGCCATATTGTTCAGTTTTGATCATAAGGGGTTTACATTCTTTCAGAGCTGCCTCCTTTGCCTTTCACTGAACACACAGCAGATATTGGGTCATCAGTGCAGCCAAAGTCTTTCTCACTCTCATTTGTTCTCACTCTTCTCTTCTCACTGATCCCAGGAGAGGAGGTTGCCACCAGGGATAGAATTCCAGAATTCTATAAAGCTTCTAACTCGGTTCAAGAATGGTTTCAAACAAAGAGATGGATCTGCCCTCTCAGTGGCTCATGACATGTGAGTTCAGGCTCTTTGTAGGTCCAGTTCTCACTGCATCTGTGCCCACTGCTGTCCCTCTCTCCACAGGCCAAGAAATGCACGGTGATTGGAGGCTCTGGGTTCCTGGGGCAGCACATGGTGGAGCAGTTGCTGGCAAGAGGCTACACCGTCAATGTGTTCGATATGCGGCAGGGTTTCGACAACCCACAGGTGCAGTTCTTTCTGGGGGACCTCTGCAGTCAACAGGTAATGGGCCAACCAGTCTTACCTATTTCTCACTGGCCACAAATGGAAAGCGGTGGACTTCCCCTGCTCAGAAACCAGGCACATTGTTGTTCCAAAAAAATATTATTTTGAAAAATATTAAAGTTAGAGGAAAGAATTTGACGAACACCACATTCTTACTCCTCAGAGTAAATTACTGTCATTTCTATCCCTACTACTTCACTCTGCCATGGTAGTGTAAAAGCAGCCTGGGCAATACATGAATGAATGGGCATGGCCCTGTGCCAATTAAACTTTATTTACAAATAAAGTTGTCTATGAACTGTAGTGTAGCTGGTAAGCTGCTACTCCAGAGTGTGTACCCAAAACTACAATTCTGGTTTTTTAAATTTTTTTATTATTTTAAAAAAATGTTTATTGACTTAAGAGAGGAAGGAAGAGAGAGTGAGAGAGAAACATCAATGATGAGAGAATCATTAATCGGCTGCTTCCTGCATGTCCCACACTAGGGATTGAGCCTGCAACCTGGTCATGTGCCCTGACCATAATTGAACCATAACCTCTTGGTTCATAGTTCGACGCTCAACTACTGAACCATACCAGTGGGCTGCCAGGGATTTTTTAAATTTTTATTCAGATATAACTCACATTCCATTAATTTTCCACTTTTTAAATATTCAGTTCAGTAGTTGTTAGTATATTTATAAAGTTGGGCAACTGTCACCACTAATTCCAGAACATTTTCATTGCCCCAAAAGAAAAACCCCAGGCACATTAGCTTCCCATTTCCTCTCCTACTCACCCAGTCACTCATCTCCTGTCTGTGTGGATGTGCCTCTCCTACTCACCCAGTCACTCATCTCCTGTCTGTGTGGATGTGCCTCTTTTGGACAGTTCATGCACATGTAATTATACAGTGTTTGTCATTTTATGACTAGCTTCTTTCACTGAACATAATGTTTTCAAGCTTTACCCATGTCAACAGAGTATTAATATTTTGGATTTTGTTAGATTTTTGCCAAAATGCTTGACAAAGCTGCTATATCAATTTTTTGTGGGGGAGTACTCCCATTGCTGCATATCCTTGCCAACACTTGGTACAGTTAGTCTTTTTGGTGTCACTGTTAGGCAATGCTTAATCACATGTCCTCCCTGTTTGGGAGTGAGAATGAGATCATCACTGAATGCTGAAATCAGTTGGTAGAAGGTTGCTGGGGAGGAAGCTATTCACACAGTCTCAAATGATCACCCCACTGAATCATTTTTAATTTTTTTTAATCTTCACATGAGGATATTTTTTCTTTTTTTAATTTTTATTGTTCATATTATTACAGTTGTTCCTCTTTTTCCCCCCATAGCTCCCCTCCTCCCAGTTCCCACCCCCCCCTCTGCCATTATCCCCCCCGCCACTGTCTTCATCCATAGGTGTACGATTTTTGTCCAGTCTCTTCCCATACCCCCAACACTCCTTTCCCCCTGTGAATTGTCAGTCCACTTCCTTTCTATGCCCCTGATTCTATTCTATTCACCAGTTTATTCTGTTCATCAGATTTTTTTTATTCACTTGATTTTTAGGTTCACTTGTTGATAGATGTGTATTTGTTGTTCATAATTTTTATCTTTACTTTTTCTTCTTATTCTTCTCAAAGGATACCTTTCAGAATTTCATATAATACTACTGGTTGGGTGGTGATGAACTCTTTTAGCTTTTTCTCGTCTGTGAAGCTCTTTGTCTAACCTTCAATTCTGAATGATAGCTTTGCTGGGTAAAGTAATCTTGGTTGTAGGTTCTTGCTGTTCATCATTTTGAATATTTCTTGCCATTCCCTTTTGGCCTGCAAAGTTTCTGTTGAGAAATCAGCTGATAGCCGTATGGGTGCCCCCTTGTAGGTAAATGACTGCTTTTCTCTTGCTGCTTTTAAAATTCTCTCTTTGTCTTTTGCCCTTGGCATTTTAATTATGATGTGTCTTGGTGTGGTCCTCCTTGGGTTCTTTTTGTTTGGGATTCTCTGTGCTTCCTGGACTTGTAAGTCCATTTCTTTCACCAGGTAGGGGAAATTTTCTATCATTATTTCTTCAAATAGGTTTTCATTATCTTGTTCTCTCTCTTCTTCTGGCACCCCTATAATTCTGATGTTGGTACATTTGAAGTTGTCCCAGAGACTCCTTACACTATCTTCATATTTTTGGATTCTGTTTTCTTTTTGCTTTTCCGTCTGGTTGTTTTTTGCTTTTTCATATTTCATATCTTTGACTTGATTCTTGTGATCCTCTCGTCTGCTGTTGGATCTCTGTATATTATTCCTTATTTCAGTCAGTGTATGCTTAATTTCTAGCTTGTCCTTTTTCATATCCTCGAGGGTCTCACTAAATTTATCAGCAGTCTCTAGAATATTCTTGAAAAGCCTTATAACTGTGTTTTTGAACTCTATATCCAGGCGTTTGCTTTCCTCCATTTCTGTCATTTGTGACCTGTTTCTTTGTCTCTGCATTTTGGCTGCTTCCCTATGTTGATAGAGTGGCTTTCTGTGCTAGGTGTCCTATAGGGCCCTGTGGCTCAGTCTCCTCAATTACCTGAGGTGGATACTCTTGGTGCACTGCTTTGTTGCCTTTGTGCACAGTCTTGTTGTAGCTAAAGCCTTGATGTTTTTTTTTTTGTTTCACTGAGAGGAATTGACCTCCAGGCAGGCCACTTGGCTGTGAGAATCAGCTGTGTCTATGGTGGGAGAACTTCTGTGCTGGAGACACCCTTATGGGGCAAGACTTGCTCCAGTGAGGCTTTGGTGCCCACTGAGTGTGCCCCCTGAGTGTGTCCCTTATGTGTCTGAGGAGTTGTAGACTGGGTGGTCGCGTTCTGACCACTGGGTACACAGTCTCTTGGAACTCTAAGGAGGTGCTATTTTAGCTTCTGCCTGAGGCTACCAGCCTTTTATATGCAAAAGCCTCTGCACACAGCTTGGGTGGGGCGGGGTCTTGGGGAGTCTACAGGGCAGAGCAACCAGCTATGGCAGATTCTCAGCCCTGCCCTAAGAGGCACTGGATCTCAAGCCGCTCTGGAATTCCTCCCGGTGCCGGATGGTGCCAGACGGTCCAGCTCCTTCCCGTATGATTCTGAGTCCCCAGAAAGTCGCCTGGAACTGTAGTTCAGAGCCGTTGGGAGCCTGTGCCTCCCTCTGGTACGAAAATATGTGAGCCCTTTCCGCGAGCACGTCTCCGTACCTCTGCACTTAATTTCCGCACCTCCTCTGCATCTCAATCTCTTTCTAGTTGTAGAATTTCCACTCAGCCAGCCTTCCTGTGAGTCTGGGTGGTGTGCTTTTTTTCTTTTCATTGTGGTTTTGAAATGGTTGTGCTTGGGAGCAATGCCGGTGTTTACCTATGCCGCCATCTTGGTTATCGAGGATATTTTTTTAATTGCATTTCAGAGAGAGTGGAAAGGAAGGGGGAAGGGGATAGAGAAAGAAAAACATCAATTGCCTCCCACACATGCCCCAACTGGGGCCAGGGTATCAAACCTGCAACCCTGGTATGTGCTCTCTACTGGGATTGAACCCTTGACCCTTTGGTATGCAGGCCGACACTCTAACCACTGAGACACGCCAGCCAGGGCCCACAGATTACTTATTAATTACACAAAGAGGTACCTTTTTGATGGCCAGAATCTGACAGCCATCACCTTAACCAAATGATGAAAGCCAACATGCCAAAAGTGTTAGGCCTGAATCTAATCATGAGGAAACAGACTAATCCAAATTGAAAGGCACTCTGAAATAACTGGCTTGAAAAGTGACAGTGTTCCAAAAGACAGAATAATGATAAATAAGATAGGGAGATTGTTCCATATTCAAAGACCTAGAACAGGTACGAGGACTAAATACAATGTGTGATCGATCTATGATTGGATCCCAGGCCCAAATATGAAAATGGCTATAAAGGACATTATTGGGACCATTGGAGAAATTTAGATATAGACTAATTATTAGACGAAAGTGTCCTATCTGTTACATTTCTGCATGTGCTCATTGTTTTGTGATTATTTAGGAAGATGGCTTTGTTCTTAGGAGATGCTAGGTGAAGAGTTTAGAAGCAAAGTAGCCTGATGTCTGCAACTTGCTCTCGAATGGTTTTAGAAAAAAATCGTATGTCTCTGTGTATCTACATAGAGGGCATTATGACACAATATTAATAATCAGTGAATCTAGGCACATAAATCATGGGCGTCTTTGTCTTGGTAATGTTAGCATCTATTGATGGTCATTCTTAGATCTTATTACTTAATTAAGGCTTTTCCAAATGGTGACATGCTATCATTCTTACTTTGTTTCTTACCCTCAGATCTTTGTAACTTATGCAGATTAAATGTGTGACTCCTTCCCTTTATTTACCAGTTTGCAGAAGGAATTTGTACTTTGCTGGTGATCAAATTGATTGTCTCTTCTTTGGCCAGTGAGAGCCTGTATAAATTGGCTTAGTCCTTTTAGCAGGACCCCAGGAGTCGTGGCGAGCTTTCTCGCTTTCCAGTATGACAAGGTGTTGCTGGCTTGTCTCATCTATTTCCTGCCCCAGATCTGCAATCAGGCATTGCTCTGGGGAGCTCTGGTTCCTTTTAGCAGAAAATTAAACATACCTGTTTTCAACCCCTTTAACACTATACTTTCCGTCTGGAAGACAAAACAGGCTGGGTGCTTAATGTGTTAAGGTTGCTGTTTTATATCTAGTTTCACAGAAAAGAATACTCCTGTTTATTGGCCATTTACGCTGTCTTTCATGGTGTGGGATTTTTTCATATGATTTATAATTTGTGTCTATAAGCTCATCTTTCCCAGAAGTTTTACCCTCAGGTGTCCTGAATCATGGCACAGATGTGGCCTCTGGCCGAGTCCCACAGGCTTCTGATGCCCCAAACCGGTTTTCATTAGGGACCAGTTAATGGGGAGGGGGCGATTAAAGGGACAACATTGTTTCTTTTGCATGTACTGCTGCACTGTTTGAATCTTTTACAATGAGAATGCATTTCTTTGTTAATTGTAGAATTCTAAAAGGGCAAGACACCTATGCGCCACAGATTGGAGAGTGGGAATGTGAGGAGGCTGTTTACTTGTGCAAGGCGGGAGGGATTTGTTTTGTCTTTGTTTGCTTTTCCAGGACTTGTACCCAGCTCTGAAAGGTGTAAGCACAGTTTTCCACTGCGCATCACCCCCACCATCCAGTAACAACAAGGAACTCTTTTATAGAGTGAATTACATTGGCACCAGGAACGTCATTGAAACTTGCAAAAAGGCTGGGGTTCAGGTAAGGGGAAGGCTGGAGTGAGTGCTGTCACACATTTCTGTGCATGGCTCTGTCCCTGGCTCTCTCTTCCACTCCGTTGGCCTCTGTCTGTGCTCAGGCCACAGTGCTCTGCCTTAATTCAGTGAGTCTAAGGATGAAGCTCATTGTGTGGTAGGACAAGTCACCCCCAACCATGTTCTTCAGAATTTGCTTGGTTAACCTTAGCCCTTTCCTCGTCCATATGTTTTTAAAATTGATTTTAGAGAGGAAGGGAGAGAGAGAGAAACATTGATGTGAGAGAGAAACTTCAATCAGTCACCTCCCATACATGCCCCAACCGAGGATCAAACCTGCAGACTGGGTATGTGCCCTGACTGGGAATCAAACCCGCCCCCTTTCAGTGTATGGGACGATGCTCCAACCAACTGAGCCACACTGGCCAGGGTTAATCCATATACTTTTTAGGATCAGCTTGTTGAGTTGATAAAGCCTACTGGGATTGTTATTGTAATTGCATCAAACTTAAAGATCATTTGGGAGAGAATTGACATGCTTTCAATATTGAGTCTTCCTATCTATAAATACATGTGATCTCTCTTTATCTCTCCCTTAATGCCTTTCAGTAGAGTTTTATACTTCATAGTGGTTTTTTTACATCTTTTGTCAAATTTATCCCTATGTGCCTCATTATGGTTATTGAAATACCTTTTACATCACATTTTCAATTGTTAATGTATTTTGTGTATTGATTTTGTACTCAGCAACTTTGCTGAACCCTTAACTTTAATATTCTGTATTCATCGTGTTTTCTGTGTCCACATTTCCAATATCTGTGAATGGTGATAGTTTTGCTTCTTCTTTTCAAATTATTATACTTTGTTTTTTGTCTTATCCTAGGACTCTAGGAGTGTTGAATAAAAGTGGTTAAGATATTATTCAACCCCAGCCAGTGTGGCTCAGTAGTTGAGCATCAACCTATGAACCAGGAGGTCACATTCCATTAGCAGTCAGGGCACATGCCTGGGTTGCGGCCTTGATCCTCAGTAGGGGGCATGCCAGAGACAGCAGTTCAGTGATTCTCAAAATTGATATTTCTATCTCTCCCTCTCTCTCTGAAATCAATACACACACACACACACATATACACACACACATATATATATCAAGACACTCTAAAAAATATGATTCAAGCTAATGATGTTCAGTGTTGGATGAGATTCCTTTAACCAGATGGGCTGGGAGCTAGAGATCCTCATAAGAGCATCTTCCTTTTGAATAGTGTTTCTCAAGTGGGCATGGGTGTGTGCCTGCATGTGCTGACATGCCAAGGTTTGTGTCAGAATCAGCAGGGGTCTTCTTCAGACAAATCTCCCTCAGAGTTTGTGGGCTATCCTTCCGCCGTGGAGAATCACTCCCACAGGGAGATACCATGAATAATGGAAGTGTGTTATATCCCTCAGTTGTGATAGGAGAGAAAAAAAGTGAAATCTACTATATTAGAATGTAATGCCATAATGTGCCTGGGATCCTCGTAGCTGCAAAAGATGGTGATCTTGGGATTATTTTAAAAAGCCTGAAAAGTGAAGGCACTACAGTCAATAATTAGTATAGTGCCTTGCATTCAAGGGTCATGAACAGGTATCATTTGATTCTCTTTCATTCACGACCTTTGGAATGTTTAATTAGGGATCTTTCCTGACTTGTATTTTTTTTATCTTCCTTTCTCCTCTGCCAGAAACTCATTTTAACCAGCAGTGCTAGTGTCATTTTTGAGGGCGTTGACATCAAGAATGGAACTGAAGACCTCCCTTATGCCATGAAACCCATTGACTATTACACGGAGACGAAGATCTTGCAAGAGAGGGTATGTCCCTGAGAGCTGGTTGAGTGAGTGATGGGCGAGTGCCAGGAACATCTGAAGGGCTTAGATTTCTAAGAGAAATATCTGTGAACATGTGAAGTTAGTATTCTGAGGCCTAAGTACCTAATTTGGAATTTGTGGGTGAAATTCAGTTTAAAAAATCTTAACAAAATAGCTTAAGGTGGCCAGACACTGTTCTGAGTCTTATAGGAACTGCCTCATTTCAAAGTCACGATGATGCCCTAAAGTAGGTACTATTATTATCACCAGATAACAGGTGAGGACAGTTGATGCCCAGAGATTCAGAAGCTACCTGAGGCCATGCAGCTAATAGGTGGTGGAACCAAGGCAGTTTAGCTCCAGAGCCTACACTCTAGCTCACACTATGCAGGGTTGGTTACTCAGTTGCTATAGAAATCAGAAAGTAGGCAATTTATGGGGATCCAAAGTATGCAGACAGAACCTGGGCTTCACACACAAGGAATGTGTTTGCATTTGAAACACCTTCCTGGTGGCACTCTTGTTCCCCTCCCTTTTTAAAATTAAATGGCAGAAGGATCTTGCTTTATTTTAAGGAAAAGTACTTTTCTACTTGACAGCCTGGCTTCTGTGAGAACCCGGATTTAGCAGCAGTCTGAGTTGAGTAACAGGCACCAAGCCTTCAGACTCCCAAGCTCCAGAGACCCTGACAGCAGCTAGTCCAGGGTTAATGTCCAGGGAGGGCACTGCCATGACGACAGCCTCGGCTGAAGGCCACGAATGCTCATCAGCCGCAGACAGCTTGCCTTAGCTGGAGTGCTGGGGGTTTACCTCTCCCAGGAGTTTGTAGCATACCACAGCCACTAAAGCAGAGTTTATTGTCCAATTGGCATGAGTGCCCCTGCACTACCTGAGGGCCTGCTGCCTGTTTGCTCTTAGTCCAGCTCAGAAAGTCCCAGGAGAACTCATCTTCAGAGAGACACAAGGTCCTCCCCTCTCCAGGGAGTAGAGGCCTGGCTTTTTGCAAGCTGGAGTCTGTCCCTGCCCCTAAGCATAGAGAGCCTCACAGAACTCCCACCTTCTTGGACTTGACCGAGAGAGCACTGAAGCATGCAATGGGCCCTGTGCACTCACCAAAGGTGCCTGGGACACCCACCCTTTGTGCTCAGGAGCTGCAAGCGGAAGCTATGGCCCAGACCTTTGGTGTGTCACTTGCACTGACCTTCTATGCTTATTGGGGAAAAACAAAGCCTGAAAACACCCAGAAGTAACCCCTAAAGCATCCTGTCAGCCACACAGTAACTCACTGTTGGTGTTCAGACCTCCCAACATAAACAAAAATGAATACGGTGTTGATTTAGGATCCCTTCACCTCTCTTCTTTTTAGTAACAGAGATGAGTCTTAGCAGAGGGCACTGGAAGGCTTATTTAGTCATTTCCCCCATTGCCGTGGGGACCAGGGGCCTGGCAAGAAGAGGAGAGACAGCTCTGGGAATCTGAGGCGAGGCCAGTTCTTCACCATTGGGCAGCTACAATGGTTCTAAACTCAATAAGTCACTTCAACTCTCTGGGACCCAAATATATACAAAAATTTAGCCACGTAGTATAGAGATCCTAGGTGAGGTGATAATGATACTTACCAAGCGTACTTACAGGAACAATTGGCAGGGCCATCTCATTTCATTAGCATGCAGCCCTGTTAGGGTAGGCACTGCCACATTCCCCATTTTTACCAATAACATAACAAATCCTTCAGGAAGTTGTGTAACTTTTGAGGCAAAACCCGTTTCTCTGTTCTTTATGCCCTTAAGTTCTAGTTTGTCTGTTAAGCCACACAGAATGTAGCTTTCCTCTCCTGCTGACAGTAGATGACAGGAATAGTGGCTGCCTCCTCTCAGCACTGCTCTGAGGACTTGACCTGTACTGGCTGCCCTGTTTCTCCCATACCCTTCACCTTCTCAGGCCCTTTTTCGTGACCCACATGGATTCATCAGAGCCCCTTAGGTGGCAGCAGCCTCGTGGGAGGCTCAGGGCTGACTGGCTCACCGGAACCCCCACAAAAGGCTGCCAACACACAAAAGGCTGCCAAGGCTCATCTTCCCCTGGCTGCATTTCTGCATTTTAGTCTTGAACCCAAACCCAGGCTTTTCTGTTTGATCTCACTGGTTTTGACCCAGCTGTCTCCCGCATTTTCTAATTTGGATGGTGGGGGTGGAGGGGTAGAGAAGTAGCCAGAATTATACCACTCATTGATGCAGGTCGTCAGCCCCGGGCAGTGGGCAGTACCCGTGTCCCCTGTGGGAGGTGCTGCTTAGCTGGTACGGCACATCCACTGCTCCTTCTGCTCTCCTTCAGGAAGTCCTGGGTGCCAATGATCCTGAGAGGAATTTCTTAACCACAGCCATCCGCCCCCATGGCATTTTCGGCCCAAGGGACCCCCAGCTGGTCCCCATCCTCATTGAGGCAGCCAGAAAAGGCAAGATGAAGTTCATGATTGGGTAAGTCGGCCCATTGTTGCTTTTCTGCAAGATCCCCTGAACCCATGTAACAAAGATCTGTTCCATTCAGCTCTCTCTCTCTCTCTCTCTCTCTTTTTCTTTATTCCTCACCCAAGGATATTTTTTCATTGATTTTTAGAGAGAGTGAAAGGGAGAGGGAGAGACACAGAGAGAGAAACATCGATGTGAGAGAGAGACATAGATTGGTTGCCTCCCACATGTGCCCAGACCAGGCCAGAGATTGAGCCTGCAACTGAGGTATATTCCCTTGACCAGGATCAAACCCAGGACCCTTCGGTCCATAGGCCAGATGCTCTATCCATTGAGCCATACTGGCTAGGGTCAATTCTCTTCTTATGTGGCCTTCTCTACTGCCCTCTACATTCATTTGCTGAGACTCCCATAGCAAATGACCCAGATGGGGCGGAGGTTGGGGGTTTACAACAACAGAAAGGAATCCTCTCCCAGTTCTGGAGACCAGAAGTCTGAAATTCAACCATGGGCAGGATTGGTTCCTTCAGAAGATTCTGAGGGACGGTTTCATCCAGGCCTCTCTCCCAGCTGGTGGTGGTGGCTGGAAGTCCTTAGAATTTCTTGGCTTAGATAGATGCATCACCCCAGTCTCTCCCTCCATCTTTTCATGATCTTCTTTTTCTGTGTGTCTTTGTCCAAATTTCCCTTGGTTTGTAAGAACAGAAGCCACGCCCTAACCGGTTTGGCTCAGTGGATAGAGTGTTGGCCTGCGGACTGAAGGGTCCCAGGTTCGATTCCATTTGAGGGCATGTACCTTGGTTATGGGCACATCCCCAGTAGGGGCTCTGCAGGAGGCAGCTGATCGATGTTTCTCTCTCATTGATGTTTCTAACTCTCTATCCCTCTCCCTTCCTCTCTGTAAAAAATCAATAAAATATATTTTTAAAAAAAGAACAGTAGCCATTGGATTTAGGGCCCATTCTGCTCCAGTATGACCTCACCTAACCTTGATTACATCTGCAAAAAACCTATTTCCAAATAAGGACGCCTCCACAAGTTCCAAGGGAACATGAATTTGGGGAGGACACTATTCAACTTGGTGCACTCTCTCTGGCAGGCTGGGAAAATATTGGTGTCCCTGTTTGGAAATTGAGGGAACAGAAAAGCCTGACCCATGGTCAGGGGCCAGGCCCTCAGCTCTTGTTGTGCCCATGAAGATAGGAGGAGGCTTTCACATTCCTTTCTGAGCAAGGTGCAGGTGGCGGGGCCTAGCAGGTGGTGGTAGTGTGGCTGGCTGTCTTCCCCAATACATTTACTTTTCCTTCCTTCTTTTCCCCTTTTCTTCCTGTCTTTTTCTTGCTACCTTGCCTCCCTGCCTTTCGCTTGGCTGCCCTGTCCTATCACTTTGAGGGATGACACAGAGATGGTAGAAACACATGCGACCAGAGCGAGGCATTAGCCTAGAGTGTCCCGGAAGGAGTGAAATGCTGCTGCCCAAAGGGGAGCTCAGAGCAGACAACACCAATGTTGGCCATGCCAGGGTGGGACAGGCAGGGCACCAGGCTTTCTGATACATTAGTTGGCCCCTAAGTATCCCTGAGGGCCCCAGGAGCCCTGGCCCCTTGTACATCTTTAACTGTTACAAATGTCAAGGTATGTCAGGGGCTGGCATTGGCAAGGCAGGTAGCAGTCTTTTAAAATGATGAGACTTGGGCCCTAACCAGTTTAGCTCAGTGGAAGAGCATTGGCTTGTGGACGGATAGTTCCTGAATTTGATTCTGGTCAAGGGCTTGTACCTCAATTGCAGGCTCGATCCCCGGCCCTCGTGATCTATGTGTCTCTCATACATCCATGTTTCTCTCTCTGTGTCTCTCCCCATCCCTTCCACTCTCTAAAAATCAATGGGGTGAGGATTAATAAAAGTAAAATAAAGTGCTGGGACTTGGGAGCAACCAAGTGCAGGGTCTCAGAGTGCTCCCAACCCACTGTAACCACATCTGTTATGCCCACAGAAACGGGGAGAACTTGGTGGACTTCACCTTCGTGGAGAATGTGGTTCACGGACACATTCTGGCTGCAGAGCACCTCTCCCAAGACACGGCCTTGGGTGGGAAGGTAAGGCACCTGCTTCTCTCAACTCGGCAACGGCTGGCCCACCATATGCTCCCCCTGCACATTTTCCCATCTTCAGATTTCTTGTCTGTATGATTGGATGCACTGGCACATTCCCTCCGTGATTCTGTATCCTGGTAGACCTGCTTTAGGATCCCATTGGCTTGAGGTTAAGTCCCTATGGTCAGGAGTATGGCATCATGGCAGTACCATATCGCACAGGGCAGCCCAAGTCCAGAGGTGTGAGCTGCAGTTGAGAGATTCAGGACCTGGTTCTCTGGTTTTAGGGCCCAGTTCTCCGTGAACATAACCTGACTGCCTACCATGGACATGGCTACTCCACGCAGGGTCCCGTTAACATTGGCCAGAGCGTGTGCTAAACACCCTTCCTCCCACTCATTCCAAGTGTCTCCATTTTCCTCTCATCATCCATCCATGCTCATGCCTCTCACCCCACCTGAGGTGCAAATGAATCTGAATCTCCTGGTGTTTGGCATCCAGTGGGCAGGCCGGGCATGTGGGGGAAGTGAGCTCACCCAGAGATGGGAGAGCACATTTGGCCGCTCATCCTTTCCTCTCATTCCTGCCTTGGAATCCTTCCTATTTGGGCCTCATTTGTTTCTCCTGGACTTGTTCCATTTTCCCACTCATGTAACTCTTAGGGTGCCTTTTGGCTTAGACCAAGCATGTCAAATTCAAAGGCTAACACGGGCCAAATACACAAGGTTGAAGTTTATGTGGGCCACAAAAATACAAAAGCCTCAATTTCTATAGAGACATGCTGAATACAAAGGGCTGAAATAAATGAGTAATCATTCCCATAAAATAATAGAATACTCTAATAAAAAGTAATATTTTTCTTGAACATTAACTTACCAGGCACTGAATAACTGCACAAGTTAATAAGCATAACACAAATAAACCTATTTTTTCTCGTTCTTCAAAAGCGAAATATTTTCTGTTTCACATAGCAAACAAGTCAGTGCAAAATTAATGACATGGCCATAGGCTGCTAAAATATTCGGGGCTGGTATTAGTGGAGAGAAATGGTGTGCCTGTGCGTAAGGTGCACAAGGGAAATGAATGCAACACGATTATAGTAATCAGTCATTAGTGAACATTGTAGTTTGTTATTAATAATTATGTATAAAGGATATTGTAAAAATTAAGTTAGAAAATTAAAACATTTCTTAAATACCGTTATATTGGTTAGGCTGCAAAAATATTTACTGTGGGCCTCATGCGGCCCATGGGCCATGAGTTCGGCATGCTTGGTTTAGACCAAACACAGCACATTTGAGAAACTTAACATGACCCATTCCTCGTGCCTGAAGAGAACAAGATGAGTGTCACCATGCTTAACACAGTTACCAAATGAAACTAACAAATGTGCCTTCCCGAATGCAATCTAAACTTCACTGAAAAGCCTGACTTAACCGAGGAAATTTTCACTGCCTTCCCTCTCTGCTCCTAAAGGGGCCCATAGCTGCAAATCCAAAGGTTGTTTGCCAGCGGCTGACACTTGTGGATTAGAGGACCACGGAAATGCTGTGATCTGCATGCGCTTAATATCCGCCTCACTTTTGAGCTGCCCTGCGAAGGAGCTGGGGTGGGCAGGTGGACGGGGAGTGGCCCTGGTCCTAGGCTGAGCCAAGAGCTGGGACTGAGCTCTGAGCATGGCCCGCTCACCGCTCCAGCTGTGGAGCAGTCTCTAACTTCTTGTTCTGTCTTCAGGCATTCCACATCACCAATGATGAACCCATCCCCTTCTGGACATTCCTGTCCCGCATCCTGATAGGCCTCAATTACGAAGCCCCCAAGTACCACATCCCCTACTGGGTGGCCTACTACCTGGCCCTCCTGCTGTCCCTCCTGGTGATGGTGATCAGTCCTGTCGTCCAGCTCCAGCCCACATTCACTCCAATGCGGGTTGCGCTGGCTGGCACATTCCACTACTACAGCTGTGAGAGAGCCAAAAAGGCCTTGGGCTACCAGCCACTGGTCACCATGGATGACGCTGTGGAAAGAACTGTGCAGAGCTTCCACCACCTGCGGAGGGTCAAATGAGGCCCCCGAGACTGGGCCCTCTCACCACATTCCGCCTCCAGTACCTCTCCTTGTGGATCAATAAACTAACCTCCTTCAAGTGACTTTCTTCTGAGCTCAGGTACCTCCTGCCGATTAGATAGGAGCACACCCGGCCTTCCCATGACCACAAGTGAAGCCTTAGTGGAAGCACAGGATCAGATTTGGGCTTTTAGCGCGCAGCTTTGTATTCTCCTGTTTTGCGTTGTCTCTCTCCCATACCCCCTCTATCCTGGGGTCCTTATCATCCCGCTGTCCTTATACATAATCAAGGAAGCTGTAGCGAAGAACCGACCCCTTTGCTAACTGAGGATGGAGAACTAGATTCATTCCCATGTAAACCAATACAAGAGTAGAAGCCACCGAACTGTTCAAGGAGCCACATATTGCAAACATCCTAGAGGAGAAACAGAAACACATGGTGAGACTGCAAGTGTACATTTTAAATAGTTTAGAGCAAACACTTCCAAAAAATCTTAAGCAACTGTAACCCTCCCCCTCAATCCCTCGTGCTTCCCCTGCTTACATGCTTCCAAGGCCCAGCTGCAGTGCCTATCTGCATTGTTTTGTTTTTTTCTTCTTAAAACATTTGGTCATGGTCACATTTCATTTTATCAACAGAGTCCCGTTGTCCTTAGTGACACAGCGGTGGTCTGTCCCCGAGGCATGCTCTTTCAGCTGTTTAGTGACTCTCCTGACATCAAACTGCTTGATGGTGTGGTATGGGAAAGGTCAGACAGAAAAGAGTCTCCTTTATCTGCTTGGAGTTTGGGCAGAAAGGGTACTTCACTCACAGAACCCCTCACACAGAACCTTCTGGCCATTTCCAGAAGGCCTAGCACATATAATGACTCAGCATTCTCTCTTTCCTGTTGATGTTCTGCTTACAGAACCTGGTTTATTCCAAGACTAATTGACATATCTTCAAGACCTATTTTCTCCTCTGCTTTTGTCCAAAGTTGAGGAAGCTGGAATAAAGACATTGCACATGCCTTTTGGTTTGTGTAGTATGAGCATGACACCCACCTGTGGAGAGACTGCTTAGCTGATAGGGTAGGGGGAATATAAACAAAAATAAGACAGTCTTTGCCCAAAGGCACTTAAAAACAGAGGAGTTAAGATACGCTCACAATCCTGTGTAATACCAGGCAGGAAATGATACACTGGAGACAAGGTGGCGTAAGTTCAGAAGAAGGAGACATGGCTTCTAGCCAAGACCATCAAAACACCTTTGTGAAGGAGGTAACAGTATTGAGTTGGACCTTGAAGGATGGATAAGAGTCAGTAGGTAAAGGCCATTAGGTGGCATTTCAGGCTTAAAGGTCAGGTTCACAGTCAGTGGCTTGTCATAGTTTCATTGGTAGTGCGTGGTCTTTCTCAGATTCAGTGAAGTGCATAAGTGACCAGCCTGGCTTGGGGTGGGAGGTAAGTCAGACTGGACAGGTAAGTAGGGCCTCAGATGCAAAGCCAAGGGGACTGAACTTTACCCCGTAGGCAGGGGAAACCATTGCCACTTTAACCATGGCAGGCTAAAATCAAACTCATTCTAGCCACTCTGCATGGAGCCTGGGAGATCAGATTAGGAAGTGATGCAGCCCTGGAAATAGAAATGAAGCCTTCATGGAAGCACCTAGAAAGAAATCAGTGCTCCCTACCTAATTTCCTCGGGGAGATGAGAGGGAGTGAGTAGACTGAGGCATGGAATGGGAGGACTCCGCTTTCAGAGCTGCCGGGAAGAGGGTCTCTGCTTGGAAGACTGAGGCTGGCAGGCCTCACTGAGAAGCATCTAGGACCAAAGTGTCCTCAGCTTTGTCCTCTCTGATCCCTGGGGAAATGCTAGCAGCCACCTTGACCAAAGATGTCCCTCGTCAAATTTGAACTGTACATGTTTCCACAGGTTTTGTTGGGTGCTGTCTGGGCTTCAGTGGTGAATAAACAAACACAGCCCACAGCTGACATTCTAGTGGGCTCGTGCAAATCAATACATCAATGGAAACTTGAAAGTTCCAAGAAGGAAAGGTGTGGGAGTGACTGAAAGTGAACCTGGCCCAGTTGGAAATGGGGCAGAACAGCCATCAAAGGCTTCCCAAGGAAGCACTGTCTATGCAGATCAGAAAGGTGAGACAGATCATTAAGTGGCTGGGAGAGCCCTCCGGACAGACCCTGAGCCACCAGTGGGTAAAGGGCTACCCTCCCCACCTGGTGAGGGCTTTTGCTGCCCTTCCTTGCTCTGCCCTGCAGTCCTGACCCAGACCCAAGTAACCTGCCCCCCAACCTGTTTATAGAAAGTCTGCCAGGAAACCACAGCCTCCAGCCCCTCCTCCTGAGAGCTTGTTAGAAACTCTGGCGCTCCACCCCACACCTACTGAACCGACACTCTGGGGGTGGGCCTGCTGCATTGTTCCCAAGCCCTGCCAATAGTCTGAACCACTGAAGTGGCCTCCCACCAGGTCATTGAGTCTAACTAGAACCTTGCCTCAGCCACTGCAAGACTGAACTTGCCCCCTCACAGGCCCAAGTCCCTGAGCCACCCGACCTGTTTCTTAGCTGTAGGCCAGTAGCCTTGAAGCACACCTCCCTAAAATGACTTCCTGGAGGACCTACGAGGGCCTGTGCCACATCCACCTGTAGAATCGGGGCCAAGGGAAAGGGGACAGCTGAAAGAAAGTCCATGCCCAGTTCTGCACATTCATTGGGGAGATCTCTCATTTCAGTCATCTCTCCACCCCATTGACGTCGACCTAGTTCATTTAGCACCTGGCTCTGTCCGCACCTGGGTCAGGTGTACTGGGACAGCACTGCTGATCTGTCTCCTCCGATTCAGCCTCTATGCACATCCAGGAGTCCTTCCTAAAACAGACCTAGATCCTCCCTTTCCTCTACTGAAAACACTTCAGTGGGTCCTGGTTTTCTCCGGAACACATTCCACGGCCAGTCCATCATGGCCTGTGCTCAGTCCACCTTTCCAGCCTCTTCTATTGGGCTTCACACCTGCTGTGCTCCACCCAAACTGCTCATACCCTGTCATACATCCCTTTGCTCAGGTTGTCCTGGATTCCTGCAATGTCCACTCCTCCATATGTCCCCAGGTCCAGAATGGCCAGCTCTCTTTCACCCAAAGAGCCTACCTGGATCCTCCCAATTGAAAACAGTGCCTGTTCCAGCCTGGGGATCTCAATCTTCGCCTCATTTAGTGTATTCCCTCTGTGTACTTTCTCCCACCCCCACCAGACCAGGAGTTCTTATGGCAGAGCCAACCAATGTCCCCACAGCACAGAATGGGCATTCAGGAAACACATGCATCCTCCTGCCTGGCCTGGAATCCTAGAGTAACAGTGGCAATGGAAGGAAACAATGCAAGGCCTGGGGAATGGAGCAGCCAGTGGGACTGATTGGAGCAGAGGTTCTGGGCCTGGCATTCATGTGTGGTTTGGGAGGTCTGTGAACCACATAAATTGGATGCAGCCTTTGGGTCACCTGTGAGTGTGTTTCTTTTGGCAGGAAAAGAAAGGCATATAGCTGTCATCTGCTTTTCAAACATGACGGTGGCCCAATCAAAATTTGAGCCAGTGGAGTGGGGGCCAATAGCTGTGGAGAAGCCCACTTTGTAGAGAGAATCCAGGAGAGACAAACTGAGGGACAGAATGGGCCTCCAGGCCTTATCAGCACTCCCATCTGCATGTGTTCCTGGACCAGAAGTGCTTGTGGCCCGCTGTTCCACCTGTAGAGTCTGTGACTCAAACAGGGAAGGACTGGAACCAAGGTGGAGGATGGCTCAGCAGATAGGACAGGAATGGTTGAGGCCTCTAGGCACAGCACTCCAAGCTCTGGTATGCATTTCTATGCACTGACAAGTAGCTCTAAGCTTCCTCTCTCCTTGGTATGTAATAGCCCTTGCTGGTGGAAATTTCTCCCTTCTGCTAAACTGAAATACCTCTTAATGTGACTTCCCTTGCCTTCCCTCCCTCTATCCAACCCCAGAAAGCTAGCTTATAAGCTTCTCCTGTGGTCCTGCTAGGCCCACAGCCTCCTCTTCATTCTAAACCTTATCTCAGCATTTCATCCTCCCAGCTTTCTCTCAAAAGGGTCTCTTTCTTCTGGCTTCCTACAAAGCCTGGTCGCCATCAAAGCACTTCCTCAGTTATAAAGTAATCATCAGTTTAGCTGCCCAGTTCTCCTATGCCCACTTGTCAATGGCCAGGGGCTTTTGATTTATTTCTCTGTCCCTGGATTCATGTACAATGACTGCTCCTGGGAAGGTGCCCCCAGTAAGTGTAACCAGATTGGAAGAGTATTTAGAGGGGAAAGCTACTAACACCCACATTGACCAGCTGGGGGAGCTCCAGAGAGAAGAAGCCACAGCCAAGGACATTCGGGCAGTTAGCAGAGCCCTGGCTAGACCCTGGACCCTACCCCTGAGGCCAGTGCACTGCAGGTTACCTATTTGATTCAAGCAGCCTAATGCAACAAAGGTGCCCAGGTGGGGAGGGAGGGACATGGGCTCTGATCTGAGGCTCTCCAACGTGAAGGGCTTAAAGAGCACAAATAGTTAGGAATGGAGAGAAAGAAAAGAGGCTTTGCTCTAGCTAGTTTGGCTCAGTGGATAGGGCATCAACCTTAGGACTGAAGTATCCCAGGTTCGATTCTGGCGAAGGGCACATACCCAGGTTGTGGGCTCCATCTCCAGTAGGGGGTGTGCAGGAAGCAGCCAATCAATTATTCTTCTCTCTATCCCTCTCCCTTCCTCTCTGAAATCAATAAAAATATATTTACAAAAAAAGGAAGGAAAGAAGGAAAGGAAACAAAGCTTTGAGAGATACTACAATCTTCCCTCACCACCACTGCTTAGTTATTGATCACAGAAAACTCAAAATGATGGAGCCAAATTAGAGCCTTCCTTTTGTCAGATCTGCCTCTCACCCACTCAACCCCAGGAGGTTTGCTCACATTTGCTCCTTCGGCCCAGAGAACTTTCTAGAGTGATGTGAATAGGAGATAAAAGAAGAGAAAAGGGTGAAGTCCTATCGGCCTTTTTTTCTGTACTGCAGCCTGTCTCCCACCAACTCTTACAAGATGCCTTTTCTAGCAACTTCTTGGAGATATACACACTATTGGCTTTGTTCTCCGTTGGGGGAGGGAGGCAGTGGAGATCATAAATTCAGGAAATATTAACTGACCACCTGTTGAGTCCAAAAGGATGCAGAAGTGACCAAGATAGAGCCCTTACCCTCTGAGTCCCACAGAGAAATAATCCAAGTGCTCCTTGACCTAAGTGTAAGGGCAGAGGTCTTAGCATGATATGTGGTCTTCATCAGATCCTGGTTTGACCAGAGGTACTTTGAGAGACATTTGGAAGAAAATAGGGAAATTTGTGAATTGATATTAGCTAATATTAGGAAATTATTATTAATCATTAGATAAATTAATGGGATTGGGTTATGTGAAAAAATCCCTATTTTGTAAAGATGCATACTAAATTTGCAAAATGTCAGGATATATGTAATTTCATTTTAAATATTAAACTATTTCAGAAAACTAAGGATGGCAAATTAACAATAGTTAAACCTCTGTAATGAGTATACAAATGCTTATTATATACTATTTTCTCCACTTTTCTGTACATTTGAAATTTTTCCAAATACACAATTCCAATAAAGCAGTTTTCTAACATTAAAAAAAAGAGCAGAGTTCTGCAAACAGTGAACTCAGGGTCAACTCCCACTTGCTGTCCACTTCGGTCAATAAAGTTTTATTGGCACCCAGCCACACTCATTCATTTGAATATTGTCTATGGTTGCATTCATGCTACAATGGCAGAGTTGACCAGCTATTGTGTGACCCACAAAGTCTAAAATGTTTACTACCTTCCCCTTTACAGATAAAGTTTCCCAATCTCTGCTTAAGAGTGACTGATAAACCAATAGGTAAATGTAAAGATGCTCAACACCATTAGTCATTAGGAAAATGCAAATCAAAACCACAGTGAGATACCACCTCACACCCACTAGAATGCCTACTAACAACAACAACAAAATGAACCAAAAGAAGAAGAAGGAAAAAAACACAACATGATACCAATTTGACCAACCTGAGAAGGAATGGCATTCCAGCCTTTGGCTAAAGCAACCACTGTGGGCTATGGCTAGAAATGGTAGAAGATGAAGTTGCAGGGGTCAAGGAGCTTGGACTTGATCACCCCCTAGAGAGTGACATGGTGACATTTGTGTTTGAATGGTGAGGCGAGAGCGCAAGGTGAGGAACTGGAGGCAGGCACCAATGGCAAGCTCCGTCTGCAGTCCAGGAGAGAGGGTGAGAGTGTGCCTGTCTCAGGAAACTGGTTATGGGGATACAGAGAAGAAATAGTCTGGAGATGGTTCTGAGCTAGAATAGACAATACTCAATGATAGATTGGATGTGGAGCTAATGGACAGGGAAGGATAAAAGAACTAGAAAGTTTACATTCTGGCCACAGTGAGTCTGAGGAACGTTGGGGTTATAGAAAGCAAGAGGTTGATATTTGAGGGGGCTTGGCATACTGCTGCTACTTGAATTCATGGGAACACAGGAGGATGAAGAATGGGACCTGGAGGATTAAAAGGTGAACTCAAAACTAAGGCATCAAGGAAAGCTAGGGAGAAGAGTGGTCAGTGGTGTCAGCCAGTGTAGAGAAATTAAGGAGGCTGAAGGCCAAGAGTAGATGTCCAGACAGTGAATAGAGAAGTGTCCCTAAGGTCTAACAGTCACAAATATGTTCTGAGCACCTCCTGTGTAACTGGCCTTGTGCTAGGGGCAAGGGCACTGTGGTGACCAGTCTAGATAAGAGCCCTTGTGGAGCTTATGACCGAGCCAGGGAAGAGAAGGTAGTCATTAATGGAAGAATCACAATTTGTTCACCTGGGCTATGTGGTCACAGGGAAGCTACAGCATGAGGCAGCAAGTGCCATCCCAACTGTGGTACACTGGTGCTTAAGGCAGATTTCCATGAACTCTTTATGAAACTTGTATCTTTTCTTCATCTTCTACGTATTCTTCTTTGATGGTGGCTTTCTCAAAAGGCAAATTTTCTTAGACTTTGAGGACTCCTACAGCTTCCGCCCCAGACAATACTAGTCGTGCTGTGGACACTCCAGATTTGTTGAATGGTTTTGGTAGGAGGGGATTAGAGAGAAGACCAAAGATGAATGCTGAGCGAGATGACAGGAACAGAGTTATGGGAAGGCTGGCAGACAGCTGGATTTTTTCAGCACCCCCTCAGCCAACACATTCCCAAATGTACAGATGGACAGACACATGTACCAGTGTTCTTTGATTGTCACAACAAACCTGTTTATTATGATCTCCACTTTGTACAGGGAAGCCCAAAGTCTTTAGAGATAGGGCTTTCACAAGACATATAGCTGGTTGGGGCAGAACTGGGCCTCAACCCCAGACTGGCAGCCCTCTGGCCCAACATTATTTTTCCCAATGGCCTTTCAATTTCCCAGGGTAATCCTGAGTGGCCTAAGCCCCTTACCTCTCCACTGGGAAGAAACACTGGATGTATGAGAGTCCTGTGGTGACTATAAAAAAATTACCACAAACTTAATAGCTTCAAACAATGCAAATTTATTCTCTTATAGTTCTGGAGGTCAGAAGTCCAAAATCAGTTTCACTGAGATAAAGTCAAAGTGTTAGTAAGGCTGGTTGCTTCTGGAAATTCTGAGGTGAAAACCCATTTTCTTGACTTTTTCAGCTTTGAGTGGCTTGGCTTGTGGCATCACTCTAATCTGCTTTCATTGTCATATCTCCTCAAAACGTGGACACCTCTGGGGGCCATTATTCAACCTACCACAATGGCTAGATATACATCATACCTAGAAAGGGACTCCTCTGGGCCAATTGGCAGCAGGGCGAGAGTGTCCTGGCAAAACCAGTCAGGCATGAGGTTATATCTGAACCTCAGTACAAGGTAGTAAGGCAACTAGCTGAGTAGGTAGCCTAGTAGAGTCATGCCTGAAGCCTGGTCAATATGGGCAGATGCATCATAAGAGGCTGCTAAGCAAGCTGCTTAAGCATGGAAGAAAGGCAGGCCTCCTGCTAGAAGGGGGACCAAAGACCAAACAAGTCCCAACAAGTTCCAAAGCAATGAATCCAGGGTGTGGCAGCCTCTGCCAAGCTCACTGAGGGAAGCAAACCCCTGGGTAGAGTGCCAAAGGACTGTCTACTCAATGCTCCAACTCACCTCTGACAGGCCAAATGCTTTCAGCAAACTGTGCTGGATCCCTGCAGTCATCTGCCAAATACTGTTCTAATCATTCCATGGCTAGTTTGGCACCAACTGATGATTGCAAAACTTGTACAGAGGTCACTAATAGAATGATGCTGGCTTAGAAGGTGCTGAGAAATGTGGGTGCGTCTATAGGGCTGGTTCAGAAAGGCCTGAGAAGCCTGTGGACCAGGTGAACCAGTGTTTGTCTCAACATTGCTTCCAGGCTCAGGGCTGTGACTTCTGATCCTGGGACTGGGACTTTCATCTTGGGAGGGGAGGCACTGGGAATTGGACATGCCTCTTTGTGCCTTGTTTGGGGCTAGAATTAGCGTTTGGAAGAGTGAAGCTCAGAGGCTAAGTGAAGCCTGCCCAAAATAAGGCCATCTACTCATAGCTGACCAAAGGGGCTCCCAACATGGCTCCAAGTGGAACCAAGACCGAGCCTAAAGAGACTGGGCCCTGCAAGAGACCCAAGGCTCCAAAGCTCTGCTGGTAGTTCAGCAGAGGTCACCCCATGCCACTACAGACCTAAGGGCTCCAGAGGTCTCCAAAGCTAGTTCTTGCTCAGATCATTGGGTACTGAGGGGCCAATTTCATTGTGGAGGGGCACAAGATAATCTTTGACATCTATAGCCTCTCTAGACTTGGGGATCCATGGGCAGTCTGCTCAGAACATTTACAGGAAAACCTACTAGCCTAGGAGGCCCATTTCTAATGGCAGCATGTTGGGGGCTCTCCTTGGAATGCCTCCTGCCCTCTGCCTTGCAAGTCTCTATTGGATTGGCAACCAGGCCAGGTGACATTCTCACTGTGTCCTCCTCCAGCCTCCCACTGCGCCTCAGAGCTTCCTCCACGGATGAGACCAGCCCAACGTGCCTGGCTCTTGTATCTACCTCCCTCCATACTGAGGAGTCCTCTAAAGCAGGGCCTGTTCATTACCTCCCTGTGACCCCTGCAGTACCAGCAAGGCATTAGAACACTGGAGCCTGCCTCTCCCCATTCAGCTTGAATGCTCCACAGAGCTGAGCTGAAGAGAATGGATGGGAAAGAAGAAGCTGCCTTGGGAGTTCACCAGAGGAATCCTTCACTGTGGTAAGCCGCTAGCATGAGAATTCAGCAATGAGAAAACTATAATGACCAGGGGCTGAAGGAATTCTCCAGGACTCAAGTTCATTGTCTGGGAGTAGTCAAGCCCCACCCAGCATACTTCTGGGGCCAAACTCTGGCAACCCCTCAGCCTAACCTTCCTCCTCCAATGTTTGAACTCAGCGAGGGTATATAGGCCAGCACCCTCATTGGTCAGATAAGGGGACCAAGACTCAGGGAGAGCTGAGATTATTTCAAGAAGAAAAGTCCAGCCCAGCGATGTAGCTCAGTGGTTGAGCCAGGAGGTCACAGTTCAATTTCCAGTCAGGGCACATGCCTGGGTTGTGGGCTCGATCCCCAGTAAGGGGTGTGCGGGAGGCAACTGATTAATGATTCTCTCTCATTATTGATGTCTCAATCTCTCTCTCCCTCTCCATTCCTCTCTCTGAAATTAATAAAAACATATTTTTTTAAAAGAAGGAAAGCCCATTCATGAAAGAAGAGCTATTACAATGACAATCCCCTCCTGGAGTCTTCTGTCCAGCTCCTTCTAGAAGCCTTTGGCCTTCTCAGTCAATCCCAGGTGCCTATGCTGAGGAAAGGAATGAGGAAGGAGAACTCATAGGAATGAAGCACTGTTAGCCATCAGAGATCAGATGGGCGGTGTTATGGGTTTCATTGTGTCCCCAAAAAAGATACTTGTGAGTGTGACCCAATTTGGAACTGGGGTCTTTGTAGATGTAATCAAGTTAAGATGAAGTAATTCAGGTGGGCCCTAATGCTATATGATGGTGCCCTGTGAGAAGAGAAAAAAGATACAGACACAGGAGAAAGCCATGGGGAGGCGGAGGCACAGATTAGAGTGATGTGGCCATGAGCCAAAGGATGCCTGGGGCCACCCGAAGCTGGAAAAGGCAGGAAGGCTCCTCCCTTAGAGGGTTCTGAAGGAGTGGCCCTGCTGACACTTTGATTTCAGACTCCTGGCCTCCAGAACTGGGAGAGGAGAACTGTCTGTTGTTTTAAGCCCCGCAGTGTATGGCACTTTATTGTGGAAGCCCCAAGACAATCTGCAGACTCTTTCCCAAGTGTCTCCTAGTAGGCTCACAGCAAGCCAGAGGCAGAGGCCTGGCCAGCTTCCCATTACAATGTCAGTGCCCCTGTGCTGCCTCTCCTGGCCTGCTGCTTCCAACCAGTCATGAATAAACAGAGCTCCTCAGCTTCAAAGTACTTTGGACATACTAATTAACTCTTGGTTAATTGGATGAAATAATGTGAAGCTCTAATGACATCATCTCCATTCTGTGCCCAGATTTAGCCACAAGTGAAGTCTGGTGACTGCTGGGCTATGAGCCTTGTCTTGTGGTAACATGTTGTGCCTTTCACAACTGTTTCACGAATCACTGGTCAGCAGGCTCCAACCCCCGTCAGCTCCACAGGCTTCAGAATGGCCAGCTGTAGGGGACTCTTCACCAATCCAGCACACACAACCCAAGTGGTTTCTGTGATTGTGCGTGTGTGTGCATGCGCTACATACCTCTGTGCTGTCCCACATTGCTAAAATGGTCTTATTGGCAGCTCTAAACAAAAGCTTACAAAAATTCAGATGTACCTTCAAATCTTACATAGAATGACCCTCAGGCTCTGTGGCCCTCAGGATCTGTGCACCTCCTGCCTTCCACAAGAAAAATTTATCTGCCCTTTATGTTCAGGACCTCAGAGGATGAGCAAGACTGGAACTAGCAAGTAGCTGCTTACAAGGCCTAGAGGCAGAAGCCTGTTCCAAGTCAGAGTGGGGAGGAATTCAGACCAAGGCTTGCAGGTCATGGCAGGGAATGGCAGGGATGGGGCTCTCCTGACAGCACCAGGCTTCCCAGTAGATAGAAATGCACAGACTGTGGTGCACAGAATCAGGGAACCAGGACTGGAGTTTTGCCTTTGACTCTGCCACGAGTGAATCTGGATGATAGCAACAGCCCTGTCCCAGGTCTTCCTGACTCCTTTCAGACTCCCCTTCATCCTCTACCCAACAGCCAGGGGCTCTTGCCCTTACCTCTGTGTCCCAGCAGGTGGGCTGGAGCATCATCTGTGGTACAAAGGCATCATTGTCCAATAACAAAGGAAGGAAGGCCATCCCTGCATAATTCTCTTCTAATCTTTCAGATTATGAAAAACAAAACTCGGAATTCGGTGCTCTTGTGTGTGCTTGTAGTTGTACTCATTCTCCCCTCTGTGGAGTATTCCAGTACATGAAGACACCACAACTTTCTTGTTCTCTTTGACAGACACTGTGGCTACTTTGGGCTGTTATAAATAGTGCTGCTATGGCTGTTTTTGCACATGTCTTTGTTAAACATATATATGCAATTGTGTTGAGTGTGTGTACCTGTATAAGTTTGCTGGGGCTGCCATGACAAACTACTGCAGTTTGGATGGCTTAAACAACAAAAATGTATTGTCTCCCAGTTCAGCTTTCACCCATCTTCCCAGGTTCACTTGTGGCAATGTCTCCCAAACACCATTGTTTATCAGATGCATACTATAAAAGAGCTACATTTACAATGTTTAAGAAAATGAATGAGATTTCAAAATAAAATGTCAACATGGAACAGGACTGAAATCATATAGAGTATACCCTCTAACAAAAATAAAATAAGCTACAAAAAGATAACTGGAAAATATTGATATGTTTGGAAATTAATCAGCATGCTTCTACATAGCTACAGGTCAAAAATCATAATGGAAAATTAAAACTATTTTTAGTATTTTAATAAGGAAAACACTACATATCAAAACTTGTGGGATATAGTCAGGATCATGCTTAGAGGGAAATTTTAGCCTTAAATGTGTATGGTTGAAAAAGGGAAAAGGCTAAAATTAATTAGCTAAGTATCCATCTCAAGAAATTAGAAGGAGAGGAGAGATTAACCCAGTGAAAACATGAATTAATGAAGGTAAGGACAGAAATTAACGAAAAAGAAAAAATACGACAGAGAGGATTGACAAAACCAAAATTTATTCTTTGGCAAGAACTCTTTAAAAATTCAATCAGCAATTAAAAGCCCACCCCCAACCTCATAATGGTCAATTTTACATGTCAACTTGACTAGGCTATAGTCCCCAGTTATTCCATACACTCTTCTAGGTATTGCTGAGAAGGTATTTTATAGATGTGATTAAAGTCCATAATCAATTGACTTTAAGGGAGATTATCCTGGATAACCTCGGGATAGTGTGGCCCTGATTCAGTTCATTGGAAGGACTTAAGAGCAGAGCTGAGGCTTTCTTGCTGAAGAAATTCCTCCTGTGGATGGAAGCTTCAATTCCTGCCAGAGGGTTCCATAGCCAGTGATACAGATTTTGGGCTTCCTAGCCAGTCCCCACCATCATGTAGCCAATTCCTGGCAATAAATCTCTATATATCTCCTACTGATTCTGTTTCTCTGACTGATACATCTCCCCCCAAACAAAATTTCCAGGCCCACATGGTTTCAGTGGTGAATTCCACCAACAATTCAAGGAAAAGATTCCAGTCTTACAAAAAGAATACTCTGTAGAGACTAGAAAAAGAAGGAAGGTTCCCTAATAGGAACAGAATGGAAAAGGAAAATGACAGACCAATCCCATTGATGAACATAAATGCAGAAAGAAACAAAGCAAAACAAACAAACAAAAATATTATCCAAGTGACCCAACAGCCCCAAGCAAAGGATCTTATATCAGAACTTAGGGTATCAGTGCAGGGGTGCAATTGCAAACCAGGTCTTGGAGGGTCAATGGCCTTAATGTAAATGGTGAAATTCAATTTAAGAATAGTAGCACACCAACAGTCAAATTTTCTAATGAAATGCTTTTTTTTATTTTTCATTATTTTTATTGTTGAAAGTATTACATGTCCCCTTTCCCCCGACCCCATTGACATCTTCTAGCCCATCCCCATCCAAAGACCTTCACCACCTCATTGTCTGTGTCCACGGGTTATGCATATATGCATATAAATTCTTTGGTTGATCTCTTCCCATTCACCCACCTCCCCACCATGAAGTGCATTTTAAATTAGTGTGCACATCATTCCATTACCTTCCTATCCTTGGTACCTTTGATGCCTTTATGCCACAGGATCCAAGGCTGAGAATCTGAGTTGAGGAAAGTTCTTGGCCTCACAACTGCTTGGGCTCTACCCCTGCATTACTTCCTTGAAAATCCCCACCTCACTCAAAAGCCACGGTCCCCAACCTTTGCCGCATACCTGAGTCTCCAGGGACAATTGCTAAAGATGTGAATTGGAATCGACCTCATTTCTAAGCCGAGAATTAAGAAATTCTGCGGGAGGAGCCTGGGCATGTGTATGTTTCAAAAGTTATACCAACATCTCATGCCTTCTAGGGCTGTGTCTCCTGAGCAAGCTAGTTACTTTCCTAAAAGGCTCTGGATGCCTTGGACTACTGTCCCAGCTCAGCCACTCCTCCGCTGTGTCACCTTGGGCAAATGACCTCATGGCTCTGAACTCCAATGTCCTCAACTTGACCATGGTAGCATTCTGGCCTATAGGAGAGGAAAGGGTCAGTTTTTCTGGCTTCTAGGAAGGGCCTAAACGTGCTGAAGACTTGTGGGGAACAAGGGTGGATTCCCTTGGGAAGCCTGCAGTCCACAGGGTCAGCTCTTCCTTGCTCATTCCCAGAAGTAGCAATGCTTCTCCTAGAGGGCTCAGTTGCAGCTGAGCCACCATCTCCCCCTGCCTCTTCACCGAAGACAGACAGACGTGGGCCATTTTCTGGAAGAGCTGGTGAGGTGTAGTCCTCATTCTCTTTGTAAGCAGTCAGATATTCAAGGTCAGGCTGGCCAAATGCAAGGCATCCCCTGATCTGTTTAGAAATATCCTGCTAAAAGCTAATCATATGCTTCTTTTTCAAATGTGGTGTCTTGCACAGATGTCTAAATTCTGGCATAAGCAGCAGGTTGCACCAGCCTCTCTTATAGTTAAAGCCTGCAGGATTCCAATAATTTAATTTTGACCAAAGAAAGAAAGCCTCCTCACAAAGTGGCAAAAAAAGGGGGATCCAAGCCCCCTAGAGGATTTTCTCAGGAAACCTACTAACTGAAGCACTTAGCATTGTGCCTGGCACATAATAATCCTACAATAAATATTAGCCTCACTATTAGTATGGCTAGCACAGCTCCCACAAATTCCCCCTGATTCCTGATTCTGCATGTAACCTGCTAATTGAGCAGTCTGAGCTCACTGAGGTAATAGACATGGAAGTTAGGAGTCCAGGCTCTGAAGTGAGACAGCCAGGCTCAGATCCACCACATGCTAGCTGTGTGACTGTGGGCTTCAGTCTCCTCATCTGTAAAATGGGAATGATCATAGTATTTATCTCATAGGGATGCTTTGAGGCCTGCATTGCCACCTTTGGTACATCCTGGTGGAAGGTATCTGGCCGCAACTGTTGCTGGCTGTCTTTAGACTGCGAGAGCATTTAATGCCTCAGGTTCTCAACCAGGGATTCGAAAACTACCTGACCCTTAGTAGGAACAATTGTTTTCAAATGGCTGCTGGTACCATTTGGGGAGCAAGCAGGTCATCCCCAGTGGGTATCCCATTTCCCCTCTGCTCCCTGCTCAGGCTGGTTCTGTTCCATGCAACCGGATGAGTCTTGACAAATGTAACTGCTATTGTCTGATCTCTGACCCCTTCTTTGTAGGCTCTTTCCTCGTGGAGCTGGACAGGGCTCCTCCCTGGTACTCCTTATCATTCTACAGACACACAACCCTTCCCATATGGCCTAGGCGAGGCCATGCCATCTGTGGCCTTCAGGATCCACTAAAAACTGCCTCTGCCCTGGCACATTTGGCCTCTGTCCTGGAAAGTCGCTCTGTCTCATTATCTTTTTAAAAAATATATATTTTTATTGATTTCAGAGAGGACGTGAGAGAGGGAGAGAGATGGAAACATCAGTGATGAGAGAATCATTGATCGCCTACCTTCTATCTGCCGGCACACTGCCCGCAAGCAGGGCATGTGCCTGACCAGGAATGGAACTGTGATTTCCTGGCTCATAAGGTGATGCTCAACCACTGAGCTACACTGGCCTGGAGAGTCTCATTATCTTCCAAACCAACTTTATTACCTGCCCCTCAGATTAGATTCCTACCCCATGCCTTTCCTCAGTTATTTCCCATGGCTTCTCTAATTTCTGAATAAAACCTTTGTGCGGGTAACTAAAGCAAACAGGCTCTCTCTCTCTCTCTCTCTCTCTCTCTCTCTCTCTCTCTCTCTCTCCCCATTCCCATTCCTTGTTCTAATGCACACCAAGCATCTGTCCTTCTCTCTATGGATAGGTCAAACATTTTAACCCCTTCAGACCAAAGGAGGAGAGGGCCAGTGGGGGCCTCCCTTGCCAAAGCTGGGTGGGAGTCGAGGCCAGGGAAAAGGGAGATGAAAGTATATCCCAGCCACATAGGAACATTTTTGTTGGTGCAAGAAACCTACATCAAAGTGGCCACAAGATGAGCTAATAGAAGACAGACAAATGTGACTCCACATTTACTTAGCTTGATGTGGAGTCTTGACTTCATAGGGAGGGGCCCGGCCCATGCCATTTTGCTGACCTCTTCCCCTCCTTCCCAGGCTCACGGAGCAAGAGGCCCCCCTTTAAGGTTGGTTTACGGCATTTGATATTCTTTTCTCTATTTTAAAGCACATGCTGACCCTCTGTCCCCCTCCCTGCCTTTTCCCCTGGGGAAATATAATAAAGGAATAAAGACATTTGTCTTGAAAAAAAAAAAGCTGTGAATCCAACTTTTACATGTAGGGATAAGCTACAAAAAGCATTGACCTGATGGTGGCATTTCCCTGACAGCAGATTTCCTCCTTCTTTCTCTCTCTCCCTCCTTTTTGTAGTCATTAACCTGTGACCCAAAGGACCACTCAGCCACTCCAGAACAACATGATTTCAACTTCCACCTCTGCCTCCTCCTTCCTTTAAACCTGAAGCTCAAGGAAGCATGGAAATCCCCTCTAAATGGGTACAGTCTCCGCCATATCCAGGCTGTGCTCCCACCTACTCTTCCCAGGACCATCTCTTTCAATTTTCCCCCAGTGTCCCTCTTCCCTTTCCCAACTGGTTCCCACCCCATGCCAGTGGCTCCTCTTCCCTCTGACATTAGTTCTTCCCTCAGAACTCAGTGACTTGCTAAGCCTCTTGGGCATTTGTTCTCCCCTACTAGACAGAACCACCTGGGACCTGGGCTTGGCACAGGCAGGCACTTGGGACATATACAAGGGCTACCTGAAGCCTGCCTCCAGGTGTCATTTTCCTCTGTCCTGTATCACACGGAGAGAGTAGGGTCTGGGGTTCAGGGGACACCTTCTGGGGTGACTTCATAGAATTTTATATAATTTTGATCATTTTGACTTTTAAAATGTAAATTTAAAAAGTACAATTTAACCTGTTTTTAAAGCACACCACATTACCTGCTTTTTACTTTGCAAGTTGGACTTAATGTCTTTATTGGTCATTCATGTAGGGCAAAGGAGATATCCTTTTAAAACTCAAGCAAACTGGGTGTTTGTCTTGTGTCCTGTCAAAGGAAAAAAAATTGGAAAAAAAGAAAAAGAAATAAAACACCACATATTTACTTGTGAATAAATATTATTACACAAATGTTAAGAATGGTCAAATGCAGTAATCGTGTGAGGACAGCTAAAGGCTGGCTGCCCTGTCATCCACGGTGTGATGGGGTGGGGGAGGGGCGAGTGCCACCACTGGGTATAAGCTTTTGTTTTGTGCAGCTGTTTTATTAATGAGAAAGAATATATTCAAGAGATTGTCACCTCCAAGTTACTCCTTGGGGAGGGACCCACTTGTCCATGGAGACTGCCTTGGCCTAGAATCCAGCAGTGTGAGGTGAACCCCGTGTGCCACCTCCTTGATGGACACGCTGGGCCACCGCAGATTGGACAGTGATGCCAGGGGACACCCAGTTGTCATCCTCTACCTTGAGTTTTGAAAAGTGAGCATTTACAAAATGTCATCTCCATTTTCTTTCTATATTGGAAAGGAGCCCATTCCATTGCTCCAGCATGTACTGAGCGCTTAATGTGCACCAGGAGGGGAGGAATGGGAGCCGGTTTCTTCCTTCTAGAGGTCACAAGCTGTGAGGGAGACAGAAAAACCATGATGTGTTCTGAGAAGGGAGCACATATGTTAACATGGAAGTCGCTGATAGCCAGAGGGGCTACAGTGAGGAGAAAGCTCACCTTTGAGAAAAATGGCCTTGAGAAAAGAACAGCTGTAGACAGTTCCATGTGCATCCAATTCCTGCTGTGTGAAGTCTCTGTTTTAGGTCAAATTAATTCTGTCTCAATTTGCGGTGACCCCAGATTCTGCCGTAGAAGTTTGTTGTAGAAGAGTTCACGTTCACCATCTCTACATTTTCTGATTTTGCAGAGTTCTTTCTTCTTAGCACCAACTTTTACAAACTTAAAAGTGCTTTGTTATAAACACCGGTTCATTATTGGAGTTTCCCGCCTCTGACAGTCAGTCAGCTCCATGACTGCGTTAGTGGCTTCTCTCTGGGCCCCCCGGGGGCCTGGCTTCTCCTTCCAGTACAGAGAGTGGGGGAGCCCACAGCTGCAGGTTTTGTGGGGGTAACATATTACTCTTGGCTCAATGCATCCCCCAGAAGCAGGAGGAGCTCCCTCCTGAGCAGCCCAACTACTGGCCCTGGTCCGGAGCTCCAGAGCTCCTCAGCCAGAGGAGGTCTGGCACGATTTGAGTGGGCTGCTTGTGAATTCGGCAGGGGCCTCAGCATGGCTTGGTGGGCTGGGCTGGGCCAATAGCAGCAGGGGCTGGCAGGGGTTGACAGGGCTGGCTTGGGTGTTAAGAATAGCTCTCTTTTCTTTTTTGTTTTCATTAGTGTTTTTTTATTACAAAAGTAATACTGTCATAAAAATTCAAAGAGTGGAGAATGGAATAAAGAGAAAACTCAAAGTATAAGTACCTTCCCATTCAGCCCACACAAACCCACTGCCTAGCGGCAGCTGTTCAAACCAGTGTCATATGAAACCTTCCAGATACTTTCTAGCATATACAAACACAAATATAGGGGTGTACTTTTTAAAAGTCGCTTTCTTAAGAAAAAGTTATGTATACTTAAAAAAACCAAACAGTACAGAAAACATTTTTTAACAAAGTAAAAGTAACTCCAAATCCATCTCCTAAACATAACAAGTGTTAACATTACTAAAGGTGTTTCTCAATGCCTTCGGACAATTTTACAGAAATGAAGTATGCTATGCATGCTGTCATGTATCTTACGTAAACTGCTTTCCCCATTTGTTTGAGGACATATTATAGGCATTTCCCAGGTCCCTAGCTAAAGACCTATAATCATCATCATCAGCTGCATATTAATGTGTGATAAATTTTGAACACACCCATGGATAAAAATGTAAACTAAATGTTAGCATTTAAAAAATGTTTTTATTGATTTTTAGAGTGAGGGGAAAGGAGAGGGAGAGAGAGAAAAATATTGATGTGAGAGTGAAACATTGATTGGCTGCCTCCTGCATGTCCTCTACCAGGGACCAAGGATGGAGCCTGCAACCCAAGCTTGTACCCTGACTAGGAATGGAACCAACAATGCTTTGGTGCACAGAATGACACCCAACCAACTGATGCAAGGTTAGGGCATTGCCAGTTTTTAATATCATAAAAAATATTGCAATGAGCATACTAGTACTTGTGTTTCTCACCTACCCCATGCAGTTGCCACCTGAACATAAATTCTAATAATACAACTCAAAACTGCAATGAGCTAACACTTTGCATCCACTACATTGGCAACAATAACACATCTGACAATATCAAGTGTTGGCAAGGATATGGAGCACTGGGCATCCTCAGACATTGCTGACAAGAAAGAAAATCAATGCTCTGTTATCAGTTTGAACATGCACGTATCCTATGACCCAGCCTTTCTACTCCTGGGTATCATATACCCCTAGAGAAGTGGAATCTCCAAGTCTGATTTCCTAAGGAGTAGTGTTAGCATCAGCTGGGATCTTGTTAGAAATGCAAACGATTCCTAAACAAATCAGAAAACCTGGGAGTGAGGCCTAGCACTATAACAAGCTCTCAAGGGGATTCTCATGCCCACCAAAGTTTGACAACCATTCATCTGGAGAATTTCTTGCCCATGTAATCAGGAGATGTGTACAAGAATGTTTAGAGCAGTGTTGTTAAAAGAAAAACCACTAGAAATTCACCAAGTAGTGGAGTTGGGGAAAAGTAGAGAGATTTCTGGATCTATTGGGAAGGTGAGGCTGAAGGATTTCCTGACAGATAGGATGTGAGGAGTGAAAGAAAGTGAAGAGTCAAGGATCACACCAAGGTTTTTGGCCCCAGCCACATAGAAGGATATGTGGCTATCAATTTTGGTGGGGACAGCTGTAGGAAGAATGGATTTGGAAAGGCTGGTAAGGAGTTTGGTTTGCGACACCAAGTACGATGCCTAGTAGGTATGCAAATAGAGATATAGAATAGACCTTGGGATATAGGGATCTGAAATTCAGGGGAAAAGATGACTTGGAATTGTAAGTTTGGGAGTAACCAGTCTTCAGATGGTATTTATATACAGGAGATTCGGACAATGAAAAGAGGTCAAAGGAAACTTAAATGGGGCCAGTGGGACAGGAGGGAAAGTAGAAGAGTAAGGAGTCCTGGAAGCCAAGGGAAAAGTGTTTCCAGGAGTATTTCTTATGTCAAATGCTGTTCACGCATCTAGTAAAATAAGAACTTAAACTGATCATTGGATTTAACAAGACGAGACCACTGGTGGCATTAGCAAGAGCCATTTCTGTGATATTCTGGAAGAGATAGAAAGAAATCAGAGACAAGGAGTATAAATAATTATCTTTAGGATTAGTACTAAGAAAGGGAAAGGGAAATAAATAAATAAGTAAATAAATAAATGAAAGGGAAGATGGGATCAAGAAAAAGCTTTTGCTTTTTTTGTTATATAAATTAACCCATTTATTATAGGCTCGCAATGTTTCAAACTATGGAACTTCTACTGGTCTTTCAATTCCTTTGGTCTTCTGATGGCTGACTTTACTGTGACGGCAGAAATGGTGTTGTAGGTCCGGGTTTTCATGCAGAATCCACAGTGCCAGATCCTCACGGCTTGCCTCTTCTTGGTTTTGCCACAGAAGGAGCAAGTGTACTTGGCGCACTGGTTGACTTCAATTTTCTTCACCATTTTCCTGAGGGAGATGCCACAACGGGTCTGTATTTACTGATGATTCCGACCTTCTTGGTGCGTTTATCCATGTTGCTGTGAACTAGGTCGCACGCCAAGAGCAAGCTTTTTTTTTTTTTATGGTGGGAAGAATTATAGAATGATCCAGCCAAGAGGAAATTATTGATGACTCAGGAAAAAGGGAGAAATGTTAGCCAGATGTCCCTGAGTAGGTGGCAAGAGATGTGATCAAGGGCACAAGCAGAGAAATTTTCCTTTCATCTCAAGCCAGGACAGGTCATCCTGAGTATCAAGACTGAAGATGAAAGTCATAGATAATGGTGCTGGCAGGTGGGTAGATGTTTACATGCATCACATTTTATATACTATCCATGTATACCATGTATATATCAGATAATAAAAGTAATTTTTAAGTGGCAGTATTGCTGGGTCAAAGGAAGTCCTCTGTTCATTTTGTTACATATTTCACCATCCCAGAAAGGTCACAGCAGTTAATACTCCTACCCCTATGGCCCCCGGGACATGAGAGTAACCATTTTCCCACATCCTACGTAACTCAGGTTTTGCAGATCCATTTTAACTTTTGCATAGCTGATGTAGGGATGGGAATAGTTGCATTTCCTTCATATATTAATGGACTTCAGCAAGTCTCCACTTGTGAATTGTCTGTTCCCTATTTTGCCAGCCCATTTTCCTATTGCTTGCTTTGAAAAGAGTCCTTTTTTATTTTAGGAAGATTAAGCCTTTGGCTGTCATATGTGGTACAAATAACTCTTCCTCATTTGTCATTTGTCTAATGACAGTTATGGTGGGTTTTGCCATACAGAAGTTTTTAATTTCTCTCTCTTTTCTTTTATGGTTTCTGGTTTTCATGACATACTTAGGAAGGCTGTCCCCACCCCAAGATTCCTTCTAGGACTTTTATGGTTTTATTTTATTTTTTACATTAAATTTCTAAGCCATCTGGAGTTTATTTCTGTGTGGAGTATGAAGTAGGAAATCCAGTTCCCTTTCCCCTCCTCAATAGTCAGTGCAACATCATCTATTGAGTGATGCACTTCTAATCCACTGATTTGAAATGTTACCTTGATCATATACTGCATTTGAATATTATTCTTTCATTTATTCTTTTTGCGAATTTTGTTTTTTGTAAATTTTATTATTTCATTTATTCATTTTGCAAATATCCCTCATGTGTCCACTCAGTACCATACCAGGCACCTAAGGGAGCAGGCAGGCACAAGATGTCTCTCCTACATGCAGGATGAAGGCATGAGACAGACAGAAGACAGTGACTGCCGGGTAATGAGTGCTGGGCAGAACTTCAGCCCAGGTAGAGACACTTAACTGGGTCTTGTGCTTAGAGATGATTTCCTGCTAGATTCACGAGTATAGTAGGGGTTAACAAAGGTAAGAGGACTTCAGTCAACAGTAAGGTTTGGAGATAGAGAACAAGGCTTATGTAGGAATCAGCAAGAAGTCCAGTATGGTTTCAGTGTGCTGGGAGTTTGGAATTTGAGAGTTTGGAGAAGAGATGAGAGCCACAGCAGGCACCAAACCTGGTCAGAAAGAGGGAAAGATGAGTCAGATGGCACCCCAGTTGTCAGCTTGGACAGCTGGGTGAATAGAATCACCTTATTGCCCAGGCAGAGAACACAAAGGGTGATCATTCTGGCTGATTTGTGGAAAATAGATGCAACAGGGCAAGAGTGGAAGCTGGGAGACCAGGGAGGAGCTGACAGAGGATACTGGCTTGAACTAGGATGGTGCTGGCAGTGGAAGTAGGGAGAAGTAGTAGGGTATAGTTTGGAAGTAGAGCTGCAATCAGGACTTGCTGATTAATTGGATGTGAGAAATGAGGGAAAGAAAGAAAAAGAGGAGGTAGGAGTCAGAAGTAGAAGGCCTGCACTAGACACTCCAGAGGTGAAGACAAGATGTAAGGAAGAAGTGGCTGCAGTGTAGTTGACAAGGTCTTCAAAGATGTCAAGGTTGAAGAACTGGGAGGCCTGAGGGTGAATGAATGTTCCACAGGCATGGAGGCTGAAGTCCCATATTCACTACTCCACCTCATTGCTATCCTGCCCCCATCCCTCCTGATCACTTTCTCACATTCAGTGAGGTATGGAGGGAAAGGAAGAATGAGCCAGGTGTGAAGATTTGCCTGAATGTTGGATGTGTTAGTCAATTAGCCTGAGCATCAAGGAAGGTGAGGTTTTCATCCAAGGGCGGATTAGTCTATCTGAGGTAGGTGGGGTGTGGGAAAAGGAAGACTCTCCTCTGGGGAGGCTGTAGGGGTACCTTGCTTAGTGGAGGGAGTCTGGCTTCAGTTAAGGAAGAAGCGAAGCAGCTAGAGTGCCTCTGTCCCCCCAGAACTTTCTGTGCTGATGGAAATGTTCTCTATCTGTGCTGTTCCACATGGGAGCTATTGAGCACTTAAAACTGGACTATTGTGACTGAGGCACTGAATTTTCCATTTTATTTAGTTGTAATTAATTTAAATTTAACTAGTCACATGTGGCCAGTGGCAACTATAATGGCAAGTAGAGTTCTAGAGATATGTGCTGATTAGGGAGCTGCGGTCCTCAAGGTCACAACAGGGCAGGTAGGGGAGGAGGGGGATGAGAGGAGAGCACTATGCCAGAGATCATAGAGCTATTTGGTTGAGTTCATAGTCCCCAAATACAGGTTACTGGGGCCAAGAGGGATGGATAGGGGCCAGGTGATGAGAGCCAGTCCTTCCCTCAATGCTGAGAAGATTTGAATTTCCACCAAGGGGGGACTTTGGCCGGCAGCCCCTTGTCCTGCTCAGATGGGCAAGGAGGCAGCCTCCAAACACTTCTCCCCTCTACTCTCTCAAAGGCTGGAGGAAGTCAAGGCAGCTGAGCACCCAGGGAGGGAGGTTTCCAGAAAAACTAACAGAGAAGCATACATCCTATAAGAGGTGAATCACAGTAGCCTGGCTCTCCTGTGTGAAGGAGTTTCAGGGATCCACTGCATTTCCCCTTCCCAGGTGGGCATTTTCCAAGTGCAAGGGCAATGCTTAACCATAAGGAACAAATCAGCAACTCTCAGAGTTGGACAGACCCTCAGGTTTCTGTGGCCTCGGCTTCCCCAGCCAGCGGTTTTGCCAAGCTAGGCTTAGCAGGGCCCCTGAGTGAAAACTCCCTCCCTCTCCAGACAGATCTAACTGCTCAGAAGTCCATTTTCCCATGCAGACTGCATCCCCCCTGCCAGGTCTCCCACCCCAGGGCCCCAGTCAGTTCTGGGGGCACCACACAAACCCCAATATTGACTCAGGCTTCCTGTTTCTTCAACAGGTGGTGGCTTCCACACTTTTTCTCTTCTGGACCTGGGCTCACAATACCGAGTGGGCATCAGAGGGTCCTGGAGCCCAGGCTGCTTCTGAGACAGACAGGCTGGGGCCCCCCTGGGGTGCGGCTTGGGCCAGACTCAGAGGCATGGCTCCCAGCAGGACCAGCTGATTCCCCAGGCTACCGACAGACTAGACCCTCAGCATGGCCCCTTGGCGGGAGTGGCTGAGCTCCAGGGATGAGGGGGCGCTGGGCAAGGAGCCTACTGTCTCCTCCTTCCCTTCCTCCTTATCCCAGGAGCCTCCGTGCCGGCCAACTGTACTAAAACTCCGGAAAACCATGGCGGGGAGGTTTTCCAATTAGAACATTCTTTTTCCGATCTGTGGATGATTCTTAAAGCAGCAAAAAGCCATTCTTCAGGGCATGTGGGGATTATCTGCCAGCGGGGCCTTGGCTCAGCTTGCGCACTCGTCCTCCAGAGGCCTGGCCTGGGGCTGCTTCACAGCCAAAGACAAAAAGCAGTCTGCATTCTGGGGCATCAGGTCACATAGGCCAAGACTGATGGTGGAGCAGTTCCTGGGCTTATTCAAAGTAGTAGATTCAAAAGGCAGTGGGAAGTTCAGGCTGCAGGGGTTGGAGATGTCCCAGTGGCCAGGGAAGCCTGCTTGTATGACTTCCCTGCTCCCAGTGGAGCCACTGTCCACAGAGCATGGATTCGTCTCCTTGGAGCTGAACTGGTCTGCCTTCTGCACCAGACTGGGAGCTGTCCCAAGCCAAGACTGGGGGTGGTAGTGCGTTGGAGGAAGGAGGCCCAAAGGGGGCATTTGGTGACTGAGAGTGTGTGTGAGTGCCAGGGAGGGGGACCAGTCCCTTAGCTAGAAGTGCAGGCTGATGGTGGGGCAGGGGGTTGTGGGGACTTTAAATGCAAGACCAGGCAGGCAGGGTGTCACTCAGTGTGCTGGCCCTGCAGGTTCAGGTCTCTAGGGGCCATTGTGGGTGCAGACAAACATGGAAACCCCTGCCCCCCCAGGGGACCCACCCTACTTGGAGCCTGCAGAGTCACCCAGCAAGTGGAAACTGGTTGAAGAGCTTAGAAGGATGAGGCGGCAGGGCGGGCCTTAGAAGGGAGGGAAGGAGGGGATTAGGGTGCAAACAGAAGCCCAGTCCTTCCCACACATGAACCTGAGCACCCAGACTGGGTGGGGGCTCCATTCAGAATAAGTGGAGCCCTGGTTTTAGTCCCAGCTATGCCTCAGGCTGGCTATGTGACCCCAACCTGATGCCATCCCTCTCTGGACTTATGTTTCCCAAATTACACAATGGCAGAGTTTGGGTCAGTTGTTCATCTCCAGTGCCTTCTGGTGTGGGGAGACTTCCTGGGTTGGCTTTGAGGCCTGACAGCTTTCAGTTCCCCATCCATCATCCCCCTCCCTAGCCTGGGAACTCTTTAGCTAGACTGGCATGCCTGAGTATCATTCCCAGCCCTGGAGATCAGAGGGGTCTTCCTGGATCTTGTGAGCACTGCTGGCAAGTTCTTTCTAAACAGCCACCTATCCCTGTACTAATCTGCTTGCTTCAACTTGACTTCCCAGAGAATCTATTTCCATTGTTTGCTCATGGGCTACAGCCTCACTTGGCATAGAGGACCTCTCCACCCCTGCCTCTGCTTTCCAGACCTCTTCCCTACCCAGGAAGTCAAGCTTAGCCCCATCCTTAAGCCCATCCTACTTAGAGGCAACACCTAAGGGTCTTCGTGCCGGTGGGGAGATTGCCTGAGCTGCTGGCTTCAGGAGGATTCTGCCAGAGCCTGGCCAGCCTTAAAGCTGGAGATAGGAGCCAAGACACAAGAGAAACTGAGAGTAGACAAGAGTGGGGCTAAGTTCAAGCCAGGCAAGGGTAGCTAGAGCCCAGACTTGGGGCAGACAGCAACCACCAGGGTCTTGGCCCTCAAATTCTAGGCCAAGGAGAATTTATAAAGGAGCAAATGTTGTGACTGAGAATGGGGAAGAGGTCACCACCAACTGTACATCTTGTGTAGGGGCCTGGTGGTATGAGAGCACTTGGTATGTCTGGATCCAGGTGCCTGAGGGCAAGGAGTCAAAGAGGAGGCAGATAAAGTTGGCAGGGGCTCTGAAGCTTGGATGAGGTGGCTGGGGTGGCTCTGGCAGGGGTGGGGGTGTTCTACTGGGGCAGTGAACAAGTGGGCAGGGCAGGGCAGGGCAGTGACTGTTCGAGTCAAACCCGTTTGCAAGTGAGATCAGCTGCAGGGCCTGGCAGAGTAGCAGGGAGGGAGGAGTTGAGGAAAGGCTGGTCCCTTTGGCTGACGCCATCATGGCAGATCTGGCCTGGGCAGGGACGAATCACCTGGGACATGGGAAGAGCTTGAGGCCCTGGGGCAACCCAGCTGATGCCCTCCCTTTGCTGACTGGCCGTTGGTGGCTTGGGACACCACTCTTGATTGTGCTCTCTAGCTGGCCCACCCAGACCTAGGGCTCTAGAGCAAACTTGCCCATTCCCAGTGGTGGCATTGGAAGGGAAGTCCACCTCTTCCTCACTCCTACATCAAATCCATCACTGTGTCCTTTACATTCTATCTCTTTAACATAGGGCCTCTTGAAGAGGAAGGGAGTCCAGAGAGGGGATGCAGCACACTCTAGGTCATATAGTAGGTGTGTTTAGGAGCTAGGATGTCAAGCCAAATACACCCACAGCCACCAGCAGCTCAGTGCAGGAGAGGGGCAGGAAGGCGACAGATGCTGGCCACCAGACTGGAAGCAGAAAAATGGTTATTGGCAAGAGACAGAGATGAACTGAAGTGACTTTATATACAATCCCCCAACCTTTAGCCACCACACATATTCACGCAGACACAGGGTCACCTCCTCCAGGAAGAGAAAAATGAAGGCAGCTTCCAGAATCTCAACAACCCTCAGTCTTCTGCAAATCCTCTCTGACACCCTGTGCTGGTCTCCATGCCCCAGTGATGACTCAGACAGGGCCTTGCCCTCCCAAAGTTCACCATCTAGGACAAGAAAGGATGGTGGCCACTATGCTAAATGGATGTTATCAGAGGAAACTAGAGGAGCACACAGAAGGAAATGATCAACTTGACTGAGAGGCCTGTGCAGTCAAGGAAGGATTATGGACACTTGAGATAAGTTTTGTGGAATTACTGAGTTCACTAGTCAGACAAGTGGACAAAAGACATAAAGGGAGTCTGAGTGCCAGGAGCAAATGCCCCCAAGAGATGGGACTTGTGATACATTACAAAGACAGAAGGAGGCCAGAGTGGCTAGAATGTAGTGAATCCAGGGGGAGAGTGGCTGGGCCTGCAGAGAGGTTGGTGCAGCAGACTCCTTGGGCCCCTCAGAGAGTTTGGCTTTTATCTTGAGAGCAATGGGAAACCATCAAACAGTTGCAAATGTGGAGCAACGTGTAACTGTTACAGAGACTTCCACGTGGAGACTACATAGGAAGAAAGGTTAGATCAGAGGCAGAGGGACCAGTGAGGATGGCAGCAGTGGGCGTGGAGATAAATGCATGGATTGGAGGGCCATTTGGGACATAGACCTGTTAGGGCTGGATGAAGGAGAACCTGTTAGTCCATCCTTTTGATTCTGTCATTCTGATAGGGCAACTCTTGACCAACTCTACTGTCTCTCAGACTGTCTTAACTATCCCTTGCCTGGAAAACCTCCCCCACCACCCTACAGGTAGGGCTAGCCACTTCTTCTGATGCTCCCTCCATCCCAGCTCCACCTCCCCACCCCACCTCACCCCACCCCCAGTGCCTTGCACATAGCAAGTATTCAGTAAGCTTGATTGAATAATACACATACTCAAAAGGCACGAATGGATGACACTGATCAAACTGCACTAGCCCTCGGTGTTTTAATGTGTCTCCCTGCCCAGACTATGCCATGGCCCTGCTTGCTGAAGGGGTTCTCCCTGCTGCTGTGCCTTGGGAGCTCCAAGTCCCTCCAGGATGGCCTTCCAGGATAACTTCCCCAGTGTGGCCTCACTTTCTTCTCCTTCTTCCCAGCCTCTGGGACTTCCTGCATGATCTCAGCCGCCAGCCACTGTTCCGCTCCCCCCTGCCCCTCTCCCCGCCCCTGTCTGGGATCTCCATCTGTAAAATGGATCTAAGAACAGTAGTTCTCAACAGAATTAACCCGCAGCATCTGTGGAAGTCATTGGCCTCGAGCGGGGGGCCAGATCACATCAACCGCGGTCAGAGGCGCAACTAGGCAGCCGGGGCCCTTCACGTGGCGGAGGCCTCCCATTCCAGGGCCGCAAGCCTGGAGGAATTTGCCTGGAAGTTTTCCACAGGGGCAGAGCCTTCTGGAGCTCGCTCTGGGCTCGGTGCGGGGAGCCCCGGCCTTGATTTCTCCTGCAGCCCCGCAGGGCGGGTCCGGGAAGGGGCGGGCGGGCCAGGACACTGGCAGGAGAATGTGCGGAATGTGCCAGGCCCATCTACCTACCCCAGGAGAGGGCAGAGGAAGGGGGCCGGCCGAGGGGAGGGGCGAGGGGCGAGGCTCCGGGCGCCGGAGAAAACCTGTTTGTTCTCCTGCGGGCGGAGCCCAGTCCGTGTCTCCTCGCCGCCCTGCGCGCTCCCCGCCGCGCCCCGCGCCCTGCGCCCCGCGCTTGCTGCCTGGCCTGGCCGAGGGAGCCCGCGCCCCGCCTCCGCCCGACCCTCCGCCCGCCACGCGAGCTGGGCACCTGTGCCAGGTAGGGCTGTCGAGTCGCCGTCGGGGCAGCCCGGCAGAGAGGCAGCAGGGGACACCGGGCCCCTGCCCAGTCTGGTGACAGCAAGGATGGTGACAGGGACAACTCCGGGCCTCAGTTTCCCCATCCATAATCTTCACGCACTCCAAGCATCCCCCCCTGGGCTTCCGCTGGGGAGGCAGTGCACCTGGTTTTCTGCTTTTCACTGTGAGCAAAGAGACTGAGAGAGGCAAAGAGGGCTGGCTTGATTCCTCTGCCCTCTCGCTCTTTCTGTAAGAGGGTTTGATTGTTAGTAAATGTGTCTGGGCCAGGATGCTCTGAGAATTAATTGCAGACCTATGAATCAGGGAGTCTCAGATTGACTAGTTCACCCTGTGTCCATTTTATAGATGAGAAAACTGAGACCCAGAGTAGGGGGTTCACAGGTTGCTTGTGAGCCCCAGGCAGTCTCCTGGAGGGCCACGGGGAAGGTAGCTGCTCAGACAGAAGGCGCCCGAATCAAGTGTCACTGGGTGTTATCAATGGGATCTGCAGCCAGCAGGACTCTGTGGCTGGATTGTTTTGATGGGGGCAGGGGGAGCCAAGAGTCTGTCCTCTTTGGAAAGACAGAGTGATATCTCAACTCAAAAAGAGACTGAAAGCTCAGCTTCTCCCTCTGTCCATCTTCCCTGCTACTTCTAAGCTGGGTATCTGGGCCCCTCTGTCAGTTTTAAGGGGATGACTCGCCAGATCACCTGCCACCCAGGTCTGCTGGGGGCTCAGATGCCGTCAGAGGTGTGTGTGCCTGGGCTCTGGGACATCCAGAGTTCTGTGGAATCTGTCTTGTGTTCTCATTCAGCCATTTGCACTCAGCCTTGACACTGTGGAAGGTTGTATAGCTGTATCTCAGGACCACAGTCTGTGAACCCCAAGAAAGAGCCCTCACACTCCACCCAGCAGACCCAGTCTTGCCTTGGTTTCATGGTTTTTTGGACTTCTGATTTTGATACTTGGCTGGGGACAAGGAGCAGGGTCCCATAGGCTGATAGGCCTGGACAGCGGGGAGAGGCTCTGGGTTCCCACTTCTTCCTTACCAGCTAGCTCACTTAAAGCTGTGGAGGAAGTCTGGGGAGGGAGGGTCCTACCTCCCTGGGGCCTCCACTGCCTCATCTGAAAAATCAAGGACAGCTCAGAGGCCTTGCTTGCCACTTAGAAGCAAGTGGCCAGAACAGATGCACAGACCTTGGGCCAGCTTACCAGCTGGCCTTGGTGCATGTGCTGTTTGCCTCATCATCTCTGGTCCACTCAGTGTGGAAAGAAGCAGATGATACCTCTTTCTGAGGTGAGGTGTTGCCTGCTCTACCCCCTCCTTTCATCAATTCCCAGCCCCAGCCCTTGTGCCTTCCTGGTATGGCCTTTGGAAGCCCTGGCCTGGCCGGGGGTTCCATACTCAGCTGTAGTGAGCTGATGGAAGACACCCAGCCCAGGGTCAGGCACACAGCAGCTGCTCCAGATCTGTTCATTTCAACCCTCGGGACACTCACAAGTCAGTGACAGAGATAGCCAATGACCACATTGGATGCTGCAGTTCTGAGTGGCATAAGCACAAGGGGCTTTGGGTGCCAGGAGCAAGGGAGCAGCTCGGACTGTGAGGATCAGGGAAGACTTCCTAGAGGAGGAGGGCTTGAAAGTAGGAGAATGAGCTCAGCAGCTACTAGGTCAAGGTCCTCACATTCTTTGGGGCTGCTTGAGTCTGACCTCCTCCTTGTGACCAAAAGAATAAACCCAGTTTTTCTTAAGCTTGTGTATATTCCACCCAGTTCTTTCTAAGCTCCTGTATGTTCCACCCAGAGCTGAGGGAACCTGGAAAGAAATTGTGAATGACAGTCCAGTTTGGGAGACAGAGAGGCCACTCAGTAAGGAGCTACCACCTGCGCTGTGTACCTCAGTTCCTCCTTAACTTGAGGTCAGTGACCCCAGAGGCAGCCAACGCTTTGCCTTAGCCTCCCTCAGCCTGCCTTGTGCCCCTTGCATTCTGTGTAGTGTCCCTGTGGCCTCCTGAAATGTGACAGGGCAAAGACTCCGGGCCTTCAGCAGTCCTAAGCATTGTGACCTGGTCCCTGAATTGTCCTCAGTCGCATGCGGAGGGAAGTCCCTAATCTGGCTCAATGCTGGGAGCCCTCCTCCCTTCCCCACTCAATCTCCATGGATGACTTATCTCTTTGGTCTGGATCTTGCTTCAAGCCACAGCCCACAGGGTGCCAGCTCATGTGCAATCCAGCCTGCTTTCTGAGCTGACCCCTGAGGCTCGCCAGGCCTTCATGGTATGAGACAGGACCGTGGCCCAGGAAGAGGAGAGCTACAGCTCACGTGGCGCCCTGAGCCTTTGGGTTCTTGTGGTTGGGAGCCATCAGGGACTCTGAATGCATTTCCACTGTGCCCACTGATGCCAGGACAAGGGTAGCACACCCAGGGAGCCCACATGCCTGAGAGTGATGCTCAAGAGAGGTTGGCATCATTGCTTCTAAGAGTCAGAGAGCTGGCAGTAGGCTCCTGAAGTGCAGCAGGGAGGTGAATGGTGGGACAGGACGGCACCTTTACAGCCTCGGGGTAAGAGAGCGGCTGGGAGGTCAGGCTGGGTTCAAACCCCAGCTCAGTCACCATCTAGTTGTGCAAACCTGAGCACATCACACAGCCTTTGGAGGCCTAAATTTTGTCCCCTGTACAGAAGGGAGGCTGAAGCCAGGAGCACCTGCTACATAGTGGCAAGCAGCTGGCACCCCGGCACAGAGGCAGTGCTGTCAGAGATGTCCTTTGAGCCAGGACCACAGTATGGTCCTCCAGGAGCTGTGGTGACCAGGGGTGAGGTTGGGGCAGGTTGGGAAGAATGTAGGCTCCCCACCTCAGGAAAAACAGTGTTTAAAAATCACTGCTAGTCTGTGCCGATGACGAACGTAGTATCAAACTCACAGTTAAATGATTTGCCACAGAAAACTTCATTCTTAGGTAATTTCTGGATGCCTATTAAAATCTGATTCACTTGCTTTTTAAATTGTCACTGTTTTTATTTTTAACCATTTGTCTTGGATCGATTTAAAACTCACAGGAAAGTTGTAGGAGTCGCACAAATAACTCCCTCTAGCCTTATCTGAATTCCCCACTGTTAACATTCCTGGTGGTTTTCTTCGGGAAGGAAAAATTTGACATGGAGGCATTTGTGTGTCACTAACCGTCCACTGAGGAGTGGCTATGGAGGGGTCAAGAGGTGGGCAAGGCTGGTGTCAGTTCATTTTTCCAAAGGGAAACCGAGGCACAGAGAGAAACTCTATCAAGACTCATTTGAGGTTTAAGAATAGAGCCAGGTTATCATATCTCACACACACACACACACACACACACACACGGAAGTATTTGGCCAGTGTCTTATCATCCCTTGCCGTGTTGGGCACTGAGGCACAGGGAAGACTGAGAAGGCCAGGGATAAGGGAAGTGGGAGAGGCACGCCTGGGTAGAGAAGGGACCGGAAAATGATAGGACAGGAGGCTCTCTGGGTGTCATTCTCAAACGCTGATGCAGGGAGACAGGAATCTGCAGCCTAAGCACATGTCCCAAAGGGACCCAGGGCCACTTTTGGAAACATTGTCTATGCTTTTCCCATGGAGAGTGTGCTCACTTCTCATTTCAAGAGGGTGGTGGAGAACTGGGGTCGCTGGTGGTGACCGCTGAGGTGGCTGTGGAACTCGGTGGCCACACCTTGGGTCAGAGAGGTGACCTAGCCACTGAGGTCAGTGGTGGGCAGTCCCCACACTGCTGCGGGTTGTGGAAGGTGATCCCTGGCCTTGGCCCCATCTGTGGGCACACCTCAGGCATGCACCTAGCCCCTTTGGTCTGGTACCTGTGATCACTGGTTCAGAACACCACTTTCTGATGACTAGGTCAGTTTCCCAGAGAGCATGATGTGGCCAACGGTTGCTATGGAGAGAGGTTCAAGAATTCCAATCACAAGAACGGGTGTCCCTCGTGAAAATGCTCACCAGCGAAGTGCCTGGTTTAGAGTGAAAACAAAAACAAAACAAAACCTCCCTGGCTGGCTTGACTCAGTGGATAGAGCATCTGTGGACTGAAGGGTCCCAGGTTCGATTCTACTCAAGGGCACATGCCAGGGTTGCGGGTTCAGTCCCCAGGGGGGGCATGCAGGAGGCAACCAATCAATGATTCTCTCTCATTATTGGTATTTCTATCTCTCTCTCCCTCTCCTTTCTCTGAAATCAATAAAAATATATTTTAAAAAACACACCAAAAAAACAAAAACTAGGACTTGGCTCACTACTTCTGCCCAAGGAGCTCCTACTGATTCTTTCATTCTTTTTGGGAGCACCAGAGCCCAGGGCATCTCCTTGGGGAATACAGCACTCTGGCAGTGCCCTCACAAGGCTTCTCTAAGCTGCCTATCGGTCTGACCAGCTCCCAGCCCAGCATTGACTTTCCATAAATGCTTTTTGAATAAATGAATAGATGGCCTTGGGCAAATGTTTTCTCCTCTCTGGGTCTCCATGTTTTTATCCAAAAAAATGAGGACAGTGATAAAAAATGAGAATGGAGCTCAGGCCCTAAGCAGTTTGGCTCAGTGGATAGAGTATCAGCCTGCAGACTCAAGGGTCCCAGGTTCGATTCCGGCCAAGGGCATGTACCTTGGTTGCGGCACATCCCCAGTAGGGGGTGTGCAGGAGGCAGTTGATCGATGTTTCTCTCTCATCGATGTTTCTAGCTCTCTATCCCTCTCCCTTCCTCTCTGTAAAAAAAAAGAGAGAGAGAGAGAGAGAGAGAGAGAGAGAGAGAGAGAGAGAGAGAGAGGAGCTCAGGGGACACGGGGACTCTAGTGGAGGGAAAGGTGAGAAAGGAGGGCACTGGGAGGGAGCTGGGTAGGAGAGAGCTGCCAGGAGGAGGAGGAGGCCCGCCCGAGGTCAGCTGAAGTGGGAGATGCTGTGGGGAGGGAGAGGGGGCTGGCACTGCTTTTCCTCTTGAGCCTCATTTGTGATCACCTGTAACTGGGACAGTGGCAGTCAGGGGCAAATGTGGGGGGGGCTTCCTTGTCTCTGGGCCTGCCTTGGCAAAGGCCAAATGGGTAGTAACAGTGAAGGTACAGTGACATTCCTGAAGAGAGAGAGTTGGTTGGGGTGAGGGTGGGCTCCATGACCACTGAGTCCCTTTGAACCCCCTTGGCTGTCTGTGTGCAGATGGAGATTGCATCTCTGTCCCACTGGGACAGGCTTAAAACTGCCTGGTTCCCAGGCTGCAGAGACAACTGGGGTGTTGGGAGTGGAGGACATAGCCAGACCAGGCCCCACAGGTGGGCTCTGAGGGTTCCTCGGGGCCCCATCTCATTGTACACCAGGAGAGGTGGAGGCCGTGGGAGCAATGAACATAGCTCATATAGGTTGCTCTGCCAAGGGGTTCTGTTTGGGGTGAGGGCTCCTGGGTCCTGTTGTGTCCAGCACGTTGACCCTGCCCAGCCCTGGGCATCTACAGAGATATCTCAGATGGCTCTTCCCTTTACTGGCCCTTGCAGCCAAGACACATCTGAAATGGCCCACTCACCCTCAGCAGTCACTTGTATTCAGCATTCCCAGAGCTAGAAACTGGGCACAGGAGAGCCAGGAGGAATCCCAGCTCCTCAAGGGTTACAGTGGCCAGGTGGCCATGACTCCCTTTGTCCCCTCAGGGCTCAAGCTCCCCACCACTTTGGGAGGGAGCTAATCCACCTCAGACATCTGCCTCCAAGCGGCCCTCCAGCGCTGACGGCCCTCCAGCGCTGACGCCAAGAAGTCTAGATTCTGGGATGCTGGGGGTGGGATGGGGGGAGGTAAAATTCCAGACTTTCATGCAGAAGTCATTTACCTGTAAAGCACATTTACAAATACTCCCCCCATGTGTTCTTTTTCCATATTACATTTTCCTCTCTGCAACCCAAGTCTCCTCCTGCTCTTTTTTCCATGTGGCACATCTCCTTCCTGCCGCCCCATTGATTGGCCTCCAGGCAGGAACCCCCGGGACTGGAGCATCAGGAGCAGGTCAAGGTTCTTTGCTAAACCCCTCACACTGGTCCCTGGGAGCTGCGTGCTGAGCAGCAGGCTACGGGTCTTGGAAACCCAGCTGCTCAGTCACCACTCTGGCAGGCCTCTGAAGGGCCCCTTCCACCCAACTACTGCTGAGACCCTCTGGGTCCCAGGACTCCCTGGAGCAGCAGCAGCGCCCACTCCAACCCTTTCCAGTAGAAAGCAACCTGCTGCCGCCTGTCCTCTTGCCAGCTGCTGAGACCAGGAATTGGGATGCCCTCATTCATGAGACCTTCATAAAATGGGACAGTTCATTATTCCAACCCTGTTGGCCCAGGGAATCGGGTCAGCTGGCTGAGCGCTGGTTTAGGTCTGCCTGGGTCAAAACTGAAACAGTTTGCCAACTGCCTGCCTTGAGAAAGGACTGGGGCGGGGGGAAGGGTTGAGGGCACCTGAGGAGGGGGTGGAGGTCACTCTCCCTGACTTTTAGCTTTCCCAGCTCCCTCACACTCCATGCCATGTCCTGCCCGAGGCCTCCTCGGCACCATTCATCTTTGTGTTCAGGCATTTCTCAGCCTGGTCTGTGGTAATTCCTGCTGCAGCCTTCATGGGATCCCCTCAGCCTGGGCTCTCCCTATGATGCTGGACCTTTGACCTCCAGGGGATGCTCCAGAGGGAAGACAGAACAGGGATGGAGGCTCTGAAAAACAACACTGCATGTCATCCTGTGTCACTGGTGATGAGCAGAGGGCTGCACTGAAGCCCATGCCTCCCCGCCAGGACCAGGTGCCAGGGCTTGGGAGCACTTTGAGAAAAGGGCTTCATCTTTAGCCAGAGATGGGAAGTGAAATTTCCAGGGACTCGTTCTGACAGAACCAGGACTTGGACTCCTTTCTAGTGCTCTTTCCTTTGCACCTGAGTTGGAAGACAGTCTGGATGTGTGGCTTTGCAACCTTGACCAAGTTCTTCCACATCTCTGATGGCACCAGTGTGCCCCTCCTATGAAATAGCAGTTGATGGACCCAGCTGGCTTGTCTCTGAGGCCTTCTGAACAAGCAGTGTCCCCACTACCTTCTCAGCTTCTGTTATTGCTGCCTGCTTCAGGCTTGGCAGCCGTCAGACCGACTGCAGAGGGGAGCTCTCTAAGGAAGGCCAGTCTGAGGGAAGACACCTGCACCCCTTGGTGGGCTTTGACTAATTCAGTGTCATCCTTCCCTTGGTAACACAGACCACCCCAATCCTGGGACAGCTCATTTCTCTGAAAAGCTTGAAAGGGGCCTCCCAGGGGTGCTTACGCACAAAGGAAGACCCTGACCTTGAAGTTCAGTTGCATTTCATTGAAACATACCCAAAGAGGACCTGCGTGTCTATTCTGGAAGATAGCTCTAAGGCACAGGGACTTTTCTTTGAGTCCTTTCCCCAATGCTGGGGCCACTGGAGGCTCTTTGTTCAAAGGGAACATTTACAGTGCAAATGGGCAGGCACCTTCCCTATGCTGAGAATCCCCCATCACCAGGGAAGGTCCCAGCAAGTCAGACTGTCAAACAGGCGAGGAAGGGCACACCTTTGGATTGTAGAGATCAACTCAGACTCAGAAGAGACAAGTGTGACAGCTGAGGTCCCCCTTGCAGGCTTTGTTGTTCTGTGATGTAACCATTGACACTCTTCCAATGGTAGGAAGCCAAGGTCCCATGGGAGAAAGGAGTCTTCTTCCACCAGGCCACCTGTCTACTCTGAGACCCCTAACAGTGACCAGCTGAACGATCAGAACTGGCTGGTCCACTCATCTTAGGAACAAGTTGCTGGGCAACAAGGGATTTGTTGCCCAGCAACTCTCCCCTCATGACCCAGATGAAAGCACTTAGGTTTTTGCTGAGGTGGCGCAGGAGGCCTTATTCTGGGGCTCTGCCTCTGTGAGAGCTCCATGCCCCAAAGCCCCATGAAACTGCTCATTAAAACATGGTCTGTGGTTGGTCCAGACACCAGCCTCTACACTGGGCGGCCCAAGGCCTTGATGGCTTCATCCAGATGTCATTTGCCACATTTATGTTTGGTCACCGGGCTTAGCTGCATGGGCTGTGTTCTGAGCTGCATACTCTCGCCCTGTCACACTGGGCCCCCACATGTTGTGCCCATACCTAAGAGGTCAGCTGGCTCTGATTCAAAGAAACAGAACTGTGTGAATCCCTGCCAGTCAGGAATGGGGCCCCTTGAAAAGCCCATACATGTGGGCATATGCAGTTGGGCTTCCTCTCAGTTCCCTGGGCGCAGAGTATCACAGCTCACCTCTGGAGAAGCCCTGCCCCTTGCTCTTCTGCTAGGATGTGCCCACTCATGCTCCCTCGTGATAGCCAGCACACACACATTCAGACAAGCCCCAACACCCATGCCCCCTAGCTGTGTCTTCTTCATGTGCAATATCCCATGCTCCTGGGAGGCAAGCTAAAGGTGTTTTGCTCCTCTTCCCTCCCAGTTTAGCTAGGAGGTCTCTGTCTGACATCCAATACCCCCGTTCCCCTGCCACCCAGGGTAAAAGAAGGGCAGTCGCTCAGCCTGTTATTTCCTTTCACACAAACCCTTGCCATAAAGATCCCAGGCCAGGGGCCTGGGGGTTTGCGGGGACCAGGCTTCCTGTATTGGCAGTCCCAGCTACCTTGCCCCATCCTCGGTGTGCATCCAGTTGTTTGGAAGAAGCCAGCTGTTTCCATCTGTGCAGGGGAAGCAGAGAGGAGATTTTAATCATGGAGTGGGCTAGCATGAGGGAGCCAGAGAGAGCCACCACGTCGATGGCCCTCCACATCCATATCCTGTCCACAGCTGCTGCAGTCTCTCCCTGAGGTAGGCTCTGCACCTCTATCCCTCCCTCTCTCCTATGGATCTTTTTTCCTTCCAGACTAGTGGGAAATGCAGACATAGTGTGACCAAGAATGGGACTGGGCTGTGTCCTTGAGCCAAGAGGCTGTGGGACTTGAAGGCTTCTCTGGGAAATGCCTCCTGGGCTGAAGCTCAAAACCTTTTGGCAAGGGCAAAGACATAGAAGTCTGCTTGGAAGAGGAGGTGTGCACAACTTGGGGAGTCAAGCAGGGTGGCTATTCTAGAAAACTTTCTCCAAGTTAGTCTTGCAGAGCATGTCTTTGTGGGCTGCGGGGTGCCCCCTCCTTTTGCTGCTTCTCTCTCCATCTTTGTCTCCTCACACATCAGCCAAGCATTTGCGTCACTGTGACTCCTCCCTCTCCCTCTCCCTCTCGGTCTCCCCAGCTCCCACCCTCCTGCTAATCTGCCAGCATCAGCTGCTGCATCAGCTCCAGCTCCCCTGACAACAGCCCCTGCTCCACTGACAACTCCACTGTGGCTCCTTGGACCCCCTCATTGGCTCCTCGCTTCTATCTGTCCAATCAGGGCCAGAGGCCCTTTTCTTTGGAGGTTGCTGGGCAGCCTTGACTGACTGTTCAGCAGGGAGGAAGGTGCAGTGAGAGCATGCCTATTGGTCTTCTGAGGCCATCTGAATCAGAGAGGACCTGTCCCCATCTCCTCCTGCCTGCCTCAAGAGACATCTGCAGGCTAATCAGAGAGGGATAAAAAGGGGATGAAGGTCCAGGAAGGTGGGCTAAGGGCGCCAACCTGGTGTCTGAGGTGGCCTGGCCTGCTCAGGAGGATATGGACTTGTTTCTGAACTGGGAGAGGCTAGTATAGTCTGAGTGTAAAGTCTTGCTCAGAGATGGCACAGAAAGGGGTACTGCCCAGTGGGGCTATGTCTAGTGAGGCTCCAGATATGCACTGTGAGGGACAGCTGGGGTAGAAGGTGGTAGATGAGTCATCTACCCTTTGGTGGCCCAGGCCAGGCCCCTAAGCAAGGTGATATGGCAATTCATAAGGAACCAGAAGACTTCTCATCAAGGTAGACGTGGGGTGCATGGAGTAGCTGTCCTGACCAGTGATATGCTCACATAGGCCATTTGGGAGACGAGGACACCCACCAGCATCAAAACATCCAAATTCTCAGAAGTGGCATGTGCTCTGGCTTTGGGGTGCTTTGGAAGAGACATAGACGACAGGTCCACAAGCTTGGTAGCTCAGCACCACTACAGATGAGAAGACCAAGGCTTAGTGAGTGGTACAGCATCACTGCCAAGTGAGCCCACTTAGAGATGAGGAGCAGAAATGTCTTTGCTCTCAGGTCACGTGACTCTTTTGAATGGCAGGGTTCATGGGCCAAGGAAAGTTTAAGACTGGAAGGCCCCAGGCAGGCAGGAGGTCTCTGTTTCTGTTTTCAAAGGCAGCTGGGGATGTAACAATCCAGCGATCCAGTGTCCATTCATCTTGCTTCACTCTCCACCTTCCCAGTGGGGTGAGTGGGGAGGTTCAGGGGCCACAGTCAGAGCAGTTTATCTCTTCCGTGTCTTGAACTTAGTTGGCATCTTGCCTGTCAGGCGCACAGGGGAACTAGAGCCCATTGGGGTATGGGCTGCCCTCCATGTAGGGGATTCTGGGGCCCAGTGAATGGAATTAGTAGTGGCTAGACCAGGATGAGCAGCTAGATGAATACTGTGTGTCTGGCTGGCCCAAGTCCAAGAGTGCCCTCCCTCCAGCAGGTGCAAATCGGCTGCTGAGGCCATGTGCTCGGCTCTGGGGGAAGTGTACAGATGTCAGTTGAGGGGGTGCCTGGGCCACCTGCACCCTGACATTTTGCTCCAAGGAGCACTCCCAGCCATGAAGCATGGGAGCAGGGCTACTGCGTGTCTGCAGCTCAGATTCCAGCTGCACCCTCTACCTTCTGGAAGTGTTGAAAGTGTGGCCTGGGACCAGTTGCCCAACCTCTCCAGCTCCTTTGCTCATGGTGAAGCGTGGATGCCAGTAAACTTACTGTTCTCTAGTTGAAGACCTGCTGCCGGGCATGTCTTTCCTGACCCCTAGACTGGGCGCCTGTCTTGTTAGCATGCATGCAAACCATGTCCCAGGACCCCATGGAAGGGCAGGGCCAAGGCTCCCATCCTGGTACTCAGGTCTTCTTGTATCATCACTGCCAACATCCAGGCACTCCCTCTTCCATGGTCTCTTTCTCCCTGGGAACAATGCCAGACAGCCTGGGTGTGGGGGTGAGGGGAAGGGGGTGGCTTGAGAAGAGTGGGAGGGGAGAGGCCTGAGGATGGGGATTTGTGTTCAGCACATGAAAATGCAGTCCTTCTGTCCTCCTGTGCCCCTTGCCTTTGTGAGGGAAGCTGGCCTCCTGTTCCCTGGGGTGCTTCTGCATTGTACTGCTGGAGCAGCTGCTGCTGTGACTTCCTGACTGAGGACTGAGATCAGACTCTAAGCACACCATCTGCTCTCCCCCAACCCTGATCTGGTGAGCAAAGAGGATAGAGACTCCTGGAAGAGGTCGTGTGTGCTAGAGGCAAGACACTGCACAGTGCAGCACAGCACAGAGGGTCCCCCTCCCCACACCTACCCCTGGGATGTTCCCTTGGCAGGAGGGAGAGAATTCTCAGGGCCACTGGAGCTGTACCCATATACTCTCCTCACCATCTAGACCCCCCTTAGTACTGCTCACCTAGTATCAGTTTTGAGACCCATCATTTGCTTAAACCACTCTTTGTTTTGTCTTTATCACACAGGCAATACACATCCATGATAAGAAAATTAGCAATACAGAGGAGCAAAAAAATAGAAATTAAAATAATCTTTAATTCTGTCATCTAAAAAATATTCTTAGAATATTTTGGTACATTAACCGATTGTTGTACATTTTAGTGTATAGCTTTTAAGAATGTTCCCTTTACATTTTTTTACATAAATGGGATCATACTATTGATACTGTTTTAAAAGTTACTTTTCATTAAATTGTACATTATAAACACGTTTTCTTACTGATAAATATATGAGATCCTAATCAAATGTACACACAAGTTAGTAATATATTAATTGAGATATGACATAATGTTATAGTAGCCTGCTGCATTTGTACACTCTCCTCACATCTCATCTTTTTAGCCGCTTTTGAGACTCATTCTTTGCTATCCAAGCAGCCCCAACTCCCATTTCATTTGCTTGAACCACTGTTTCTTTACTTTTTATCATGCAAGCAATACATGTTTATAATAGAAAAATTAGAACTGCAGAGGAGCCAAATATTTTGGTATATATCCTTTCAGGTGTTTTTTCCCATGTGCATTTTTTATGTAAATATTAGAGGCTCAATGCAGTAAATTTGTGCAGGAGGGTGGTCCCTCAGCCCGCCCTGCACCCTCTCACAGTTTGGGACCCCTCAGGGGATGTCCAACTGCAGGTTTAAGCCTGATTGAACATCTCTCTCACAATCCGGAACCCCTCACTCCTAACTGCCCACCTGCTCACTCTTTACCTCTTGGCTTGCCACTCCTTAGTGCTGCCATGGAGGCAGGAGAGGCTCCAGCCACTACCGCTGTGCTCACCAGCCATGAGCCCAGCTTCTGGCTGAGCAGCTCTCCAGCTGTGGGAGCACACTGACCACCAGGGGGCAGCTCCTGCATTGAGTGTCTGCCACCTGGTGGTCAGTGCACATCATAGCGACTGGTCATAATAGTCACTGGGCTTTTATTATATAGACTAGGGGCCCAGTGCACGAATTCGTGCACCCTGAAAGGAACTGTGGGTCTCGAAGCTACAGTGGACATGGGTGGATCTCGGCCCATCCTCTGCACCCCTGCCCAGCCCCTCCTGCCACAGCCTCAAGTCCTCTCTATACTGGCAGCTCTGCTCCCACTGCTGCCATCCCATGCGCTGATAGTACCAGCCTCATTCATATCCACTGACAGCACAGTGCAAGTGGGGCTGGCGCCATCAGTGGCTCTGGCACCAGCAGCAGGTGCAAGTGAGCCCTTGCTGGCAGCAGGTGCAAGAGGCAGCTGCTAGCCCTGATCACTCCTCAGGAGCAGGGGAAGGTGGAGAAGCCCTGAGGGGTGATTAGGGCTAGCAGCCACCACTCACACCTGCTGATGGCACTGAGCTATCGGGACTGGCACTAGGTGCAAGCGGCAGCTGTGGTGCTGACTGAGTGTGAGCAGAGCTGGCGCCAGCAGCAGATGCAAGTGCCAGGCAGGACTGCAATGCACAGGAGCAAAGAATTTTCAGTAACCACCAGAGGCTTACCCTGATGACAGCAACTGGCGCCCCACCTTGGTCTGTCACCCCCACTCACCTGCTTCACCATCCCTCTGCAGCCAACACCCACCATGTTCTGTACACGCCCTCTGATGGTCAGCACACGTCATAGTGACCAGTTTTTCAGTTGTTCAGTTGTTCCACTGTTTGGTCTATTTGCATACTAGCCTTTTATTACATAAGATATTTTAAGTCAATGGCACCATCCTACGCATCTTGTTTTAAAAGCTGCCTTTCACATAATGATATAAGAAAACTATACACACAAAAGCTTGTTAAATATCATGTATAGTATATACCAATATCATTTGTAATGGCTGCATAGTGTGTGCTTGAATGATGGATCATTATATATTTTTAAATGACTTGGGAATTTAGATTATTGCCAAATGTTCACCATCACACTAAATGCTGAGATGGTGCCCTCTTGTATACTTGGTTCACTTATGTAGTTGTCTCCTTAGGAGATATGGCAGTGAGGGAAACTGCTCGATCAACAGGCTTGCCCTTTCTAAGGTTTTCAAAACATATGGAAATTTGTACTCCAAAAAGATGCCCCTATTGATCTACCCACACACAATGTGTGAGAGCTGCCCAGGAAACGCCCTCCTGAGTGATCAGCTCTCCATTCTCCAAAGCTGCTCCTGCCTGCAGAGGATTTTCCCAGCTGCTTCTTAATTGGGCTGCTGCTCTGCTTTGCTCTCTAAGAGGGGAGGGGATGGTGGGTCTGAATGGAGACCTTTGGCCTGGGAGTCCCCAATGGCACCGCTGCTTCTGTCATTCTGCATGTGTGTGAGTCCCTCCTGATTTGGGAAGTGTTTTATTTGGTTCTAATTAGGCAGAAAACTTCTAGACAATGTGGCTAACAGGTTTCTCAGGAGAAGATTGATGAGTTTCTGAAGGAACCTAAAGACTGAGTATAGGAGTTCCCAAGCTGAGGCCCATAGGGAGTGAGGGACTCGCTCAAGGTCTGTCAGTCAGCAGTACCAGGAGACGAAGGAACCAAGATCTCAGGAGGCGATTCTGTGTGCCCTGCACAGTGGGGTCTCTTCTTGGGTTGCTGGGATGGGACAGTTGGGCATGTGAGAATCACCTATGGTATGTGCTCTGCTCAGTAGAACTGACGTGGCTGCCTTGGTGCAGGGGCTGAGCATGCAGGGTGCCCATGCATGATGATGAGGTGCTGTTCCTGGCACACAGCAGGCTCAGGCCTCCTGGGTTGCTCATTTGGTACAGTTTATGGGAAAGCCAGCTCTTGCTGACATGGCAAATTTGGTTTGCTCTTGGCCCCCTGCCTTGCCCATTTTAGTGTACCCCTGACCTCTATGGAAACATGTCCAGGCCTTGCCAGCTGGCAGCAGGGCCCAGCTGCTCAGGTCTGGCCCTGTAGGGGCCCAGATGGTGGCAGACCCCTAAGAGGAAGATTGCTTCTCAGGACTGTGTTGGCAAGGCCAGGGCCCCTGCTTCTCATCATGCCTGCTTGCCTGAGCTTCCAACTCCTCACTTGAAACCCAAGAGGTCAGGGCTGTGACTAGATCCATGATGTGGACCTTCCATCTCCCTGCAGTACCAGGCCGGTCACAGCCTGGAGAACTGGTTTCCTCACCCCAGGCCCTCAGGCGACAAACAGCCTTCATGGGGCGGTGAAGGCTTCACTGGCCACAGGAGGGCAACACCTGGCTGAAGTGTAGAGAGGAGACAAGAAGTGAGAGCAGGGTTAGAAGACAGAGAGGAAGAGAAAGCAGAGCATAGGACATCACCTGCTTCCCAGACACAGCAGCAAGCCCTTACTAGATCTTCACCCTTCCCTGGTCACCAAGGGCCACTAGGAGTTGGCAGTGGGGCCCAGGACTTTCTTCACTGGCGATGGAGCCAACTCCTGCGCCACACACGGCTGCACCCCCCAGGCCATGCTTGTGCTGATTGAAGACCACCCACAGTCCCCTCTCCTAGGGAGGGCAGGTTGAGAGTTACTGCTCCTGTTCAACACCCTTTGATCTTGGCTGTGCCAGGTGGTGCTAGCCGCTTGCAAGACATTAATGCTTTCTGTCCTCACAGCAATCAGGAAGGGTAGACTTTTTAAAAATTTATAATCTTTTAAAAAATATATATTTTTATTGATTTCAGAGAGGAAGGGAGAGGGAGAGAGAGAAACATCAACGGTGATAGAGAATCGTTGATCGGCTGCCTTTGGCATAACCCCACTGGGGATGGAGCCCTCAACCTGGGCATGTGCCCTCCTGGTTCATAGGTTCACAACCACTGATGCACACTGGCTGGGAAAGGGTAGACTTTTTAAACTCCCATTTTACAAATAAGAACACTGAGGCAGACCTGAGAGGTTAGCTGACTTGCCCAAGGTCTGTCAGGCAGCTAGTAAGTACTGAGATATGGTCCAACTTCAAAACTGCTGCTGTCCACAGTCCCTGTCCTTCCCCTAGTCCCCTCCTTCTGAGTCCACCAGTGTCGACCTCCAGAGAGCCTGCCCTCTGTGTGGCACTGTGAAGGTTCCCTCGTTGCCACTCTCTCCCCACACATTCTGGGGCCTGGATTCTAGCCATTAGAGCTTTCTAGGAAGGCTTGTACTATTCCCTCATCAGCCATGTCTCAAACAGAGAGCTCCTGGTTGTCTGTGCCTTGTTCCCCAGGTGAGTTACCCTGGGCAGACATGTGGGTGTTCCACCTGCTGGTGGCAGATCCAGGAAGTGTTCACACTTGGGGACTGTGGATGCTCCTCAATGTACCTGCCACCCAGGACTCCATGAGTTTTTGCTTTCCAATGCCCAAAAGACAGTCTGGGTGGTCTTGGTGTGCCAGAAGCCACATGGTAACCCGCAAGCCATTACAAATGTATGAAGTGACAGCCATGTGCTTGCCTTTGCCCCAGGAGCCCTATTGAATCAACTGAGAAGTGACTGGCAGAGCAGACACCATGAGCATCTCAGCTCTCGGAAGCAGCACCAAAGGTGAGGTCCAGGCTCCCTCTTGTTCCAGTCCTGGGCATAGTATGTGGCTGCTTTTTCCCAGGCTGGCCCTGCCAGGGCCATGAGCTCTGCCTGGGTAGCAGAGTGAGAGAGACCTGTTGGTAGGGCTGGAAAGGAAGCCCAGGGTCCTAGGGCTGGGCTCCCCTTCTGAAGCTGTGTAACCTTGCCCATGCCAGGGAAGCCTCTCTCAGCAGGCGAAGAGGAACGCAGTAATGTCCTCAGGCAGATGAAGGTGCGGACCACTCTGAAGGGGGACAAGAGCTGGATCACCAAGCAGGATGAATCAGAGGGCCACACCCTGTAAGTCCAGAAGGTCATGAGGGCCAACAGCAATGAGTAGGCCCGGGGTTGTGATCCACGAGTCTTGTCCTGACCTGGAGATGCTGAGGGGCTTCCTCCATTCAGAGCTCAGCCAGGCAATGTGACCATAGGTCAGCTGGGGAGGTTGGAGCAGGTGAAAGCAATGCAGCTGAGGGAAAGACTCAACCAAAGTCACAGGGCAGAAAAGCCCTGGGTGCCCAGGTATACATGTGCGAGTGCCTGTGGAATATGGAGGCAAACCGTGGAAGGAGAAGGTAAAATGGGAATGGTAGGCCAAGTTCATGGGGTGCATGTACCACACCTCCCACAGCTGTCCTGGGGCCCAGCAGTCAATCTCTAGTAGGGAGGCCATAGGGTGGATGACTGTTCAGGGCCTGGGAGCCACTATTTTGGGAACTCTCTTTCCCCAGAGAGCTGCCCTCTGGTCGGAGTCGTGCCACATCCTTTTCATCACCTGGAGAGGTCCCGAAGGCCAGGTAAGAAGTGGTATCCAGCTGGCTGGTGGGTGGCCCCATGCTGCAGTCCTCAGGAGACAGGGATGGAGCCAAAGCTGACAAGGGTCTGCAGCTTGACATTTGAAATCCACAAGAAGGATGGGTGTTCCCGCTCTGCTCTCCCTTAGGAAAGGGAAAGGAGGAGTCACCTGGGTCCAGTTTCCTGGCCTTGCTGTGTGGCCTTTGGGCCAGCTGCCTCCCCTTCTGGGCCTCCATGGTTCCACCTGTCAACTATGATCAAAACTTTGTCATTAAGAGCCCCCTGCTAGGAGTAAGACAATGTCTGTGAGGTGAGTTAAGTCGCACATGACTCCCTCTATAGGTAGCCCTGATTGCTGAGTGCACCTGGTAATTGGCAGGCCAGGGGAGACTCACACATTTGCAACAACTGTCTTCCACGTTCAGTCTGAAACATTTTGACAGTTGTCCAAGGGGAATAATCCCCTCTCTATTTCAAAGACTTTTGCAAAGAGGTGTCCAGGGAGGCTCTGAAGCGTGAGAACATCTGCCCACATCTACAGGAACTGCTCCTGACAAGTAAGGGGGTGCAGAGCCAAAAATCCAGGCTTGATCCTTGCTCTAAACAGCCAACAATTGGCAGTGAGTACATTGCCAGAGCCTTTCTCAAGTGGTGGTAGAGGCAGAGGCAGCAGCTGGAAGGAAGGGGTCCAGATTCACTGCTAGCCCCAGAGGCTGCCTTTGGTAACTGCGTCCTTGCCTGTCATCCCTTAATGACTTAGTGCCCGCTACTCACCAGCCCTTTCCTCAGGGAACTGACATCCTAGCAGGGACCACAGGTACAACTCAAGTAGAGAGATGAACATACAATGGCGAGGTTGGCAAGGGCCTGTGGACAGTTCAAACATAGTCTATTCATTGGTGGAGCTTGTTTACTTTGGGTGTACAGTTCTGATCATGGGCTTTAGTTTGGGGGTGCATTTGGAAAGCACATCCTGGGGTTCTGTGACTCAGGGCCCAGAGCAAGGGAGCCCAGAAGTCTACATAAACCTGGGCTCTCATTCTTTCCTAGATGGGTCCAGGGCCAGCAAGGGGCCATGGCCTAGCCTTCCCAGCACACAGGTATTTCAGCTATAAATGCTCATTGTGGCTGGAAGGGGTGTAAGTGACCTTTCTTTCTCCGGTCCCACCCTAAGTGATCCTGGAACTTGGTCACCTCCAGGAGGCTGTCCTCAGTCTAGTACAGTGTCTATTGAGATGGAGAACACTTGGGCTTTGTGCTGCCCTGCCTGCCTGCCTGCTTGCACCAAGTTCCCTTAGACCCAACCCTGCTGCTCAGCCCTGAGCTCCTCTATTCATGGACAGAGTCTTTATCTCCTGTCCTCACTGTCAGTCTTTAGCTCCCACCTCCAAACCCCTGAGCTCTCTGAGCACCCTCGGTTGCTCCCAATCAGAAAATGTCTAGCACATGGAGCCTAATTCTTTCCAGCCACTGACTTAGCCTTCACTATACCCTCAGGTCCCCAGATGCCATAAATACATGTGTTGTGGGTGTCCCAGGGGCTAGAGGAAGGGAAGACCCAGAGGAGGGTAAGGGACGGTCAGCTGGCCTTGGCTGACTCATGCCTGGGCTCTGCCCCTTAGGCCCTCATGAACTTTCCTAGAAAAGGAAGGGTGTGGGGGAGATGTAGAGTGGGGAATAGGTCAGGAGCTGCGGCTTCTGTCTGCCATGTTCTCAGCCCTGGCCTCTGGCCATGGAGTGTCCAGCCTGAGCTGGGTCAGCTTCGAAAACAGAGGGTGATTGCCCAGCTGGCATGGCTCAGTGATTGAGCATCAACCTATGAACCAGGAGGTCACAGTTCAATTCCCAGTCAGGGCACATGTTTGGGTTGCAGGCTCAGTCCCCAGTGAGGAAGGGGGTGCAGGAGGCAGCCAATCAATGATTCTCTTATCATTGATGTTTTTAATTCTCTCTCCCTCTCCCTTCCTCTCTGAAATTATTAAAACATTTTTTTAAAAAGAAAGAACACAGAGGGTGAGAGGGCTGTCAGCAATCCCAGAAAAGCTCTCACTCAGGAGAGAGCTAGGGTCTGGTAAGCCAGGGAGAAGCCAGAATTTGACGGGAACACCTTTGTAGCAAATGCCCAGTCAGGGACACCTTCCTAGGCACTTACTGTGAGTCAGGACAATGCTGGGCTGGGCCTGGAACCATCAGTCACAGGTACTTTTCCTGGGGAGCATGAGAGATACAGACAGAACAGAGCAGGAACTAGGTTAGGGGTGCACAGTATCTGGCTTTCTTGGGAAGCTCCTGGTCACTACTGCTCCTCTTGTTCTGACTGCACTGAGACACCCACCACCAAGCCAACTTGCTGTCCTTGAGGACAGGAAAAATTAGGGCCCTCCAGCAAGGTATCAATTCACTTCATGCCTTCTTTTTCCTTGGCAGGTCTGCGAGCACAAGGGCTTCCACTGGCTATATCATCCGGTAGGTGATGGCAGGACCCTGCCCGCCCCCCACACCCACCTGCACTGCCCCCTGGCTTCTCTCTGGATGCTTAATGGGTTGCTTCTTCTCTTTTAGGGGCGTATTCACCAAGCCCATTGACAGCTCGTCCCAGCCCCAGCAGCACTTTCCTAAGGCCAACGGAGCTCCAAAAAGGTGTGTCCATAGGGTGCTAGCCAGCCAGCCAGTGGGGAGTTGTGAGGACCTGGGCCAGGCTTGTGTCAGAGAGAGTACTCTGCTTGTAACTGAGGGGGTGGGAGGTGGCAGCTCTGTCCTTGTGTAGGGTAAGGCCTTGGAGAACAACCCAGAGGAGATGGGTTGGGGGTGATGTAGTTGCACCTGAGAGACTAGAAGTCCCTGGTGGTGGGCTGTGTGGCCCATTTGGGCCCTCTGATCTCTGGGAATCCCTGGGCCACTAATGGTGACCTTGACCTTGAGCGAGTCCCGATTTGCAGACAGCTTTGACCGAAGTGAGCTGCGTGTTTTCAGCTACCTTCCCAGCAGACTGAGATGGCACCTTGCTGTCAGGCTGAACTCAGACTCCATCAGAAAGGCAGGGTCAAGAGAACTGCGTTGCTCTTGGCAGGAGGGCTTCCCTGCTCAGGACGCTGCAGAGATTCTAGGTAAATGGCAGGACTGGGAGTATAGAAGAAAGGCCACCAGCATTCTCTCATTCACCTCCCATGTGCCTGCTGGGCTGTGTGGGCAAATCTGGAGGCAGAAGGGGCCTTGGGTGGGCACATGAAAACTCCTTCTTTCTGCAGCATGGCCAGTCTGGTGAGAGCAGCTCCTGCTGGGCCTCTCCGCCCCTCTTCTTCTGGCTACAAGATGACCACTGAGGACTACAAGAAGCTGTGAGTATACAATCGCAGACCCAGGTCAGTTCCCTTCTCCAAGGGATAAGCCCAAGGGATGAGCCCAAACACCAGCCCTCTGGGCACACAGTCTAAGAGTGCTAGTCCTGTTGACCTGATGTCCCTGCCAGTTAATGCTGTGACCTGGAGCCCACCAGAGGGTGACAAGTCCCCGAAAGTTGTATGCCTGTGCACACTCCACTTCTGATTTGAGGCAAAGCAGGATATGTAGGAAGTTTGTAGAAGGGGGCGGTAGGTCTGGGGAAAGGGTAACATGGCCCTAGGACTGATTCCGGCTGACTGTGTTTCCTGGGCATGCCTCTGTACTCTGGGCTGGGCTTTCAGCCTGGGCTGGGCCAGGCAGCACTAGGCCGGGCTAGGGCATGATTATCCTAAGCATGCTGCTGGCCATGGCAGTCTATCAGTTATGGGCATTTTGTGCTTAAATTTGAGCTGCTTTTGGATATAAATCTTTGGGGTTCCCTCTAGGGTTCCACTTGTGGACTGTACCAAAGGCCCCCTCCAGTGAACCCAGGGATGGGGGCTCTGGACTGAATTGTAGATTGTGCCCATGGTTCCCAATCCCATGCCCCACTCCCCTACCCCCAGTCTTTATATTGTTTGTTCCTTGTCATCATAGTCCAGTAACATGGAGCAGTTAGGGTATCTTTCTGGAGAAAGGGTGAGGCTTGAACTGGGTCTTAGAGGACAGTTAGGGTTGAAACAGGGAGAGAGAGGAGGGTTGACTTTCAAGGAGGAAGAGTGCCATGAGAAAAAGCCTAGAGGCAGTAATGTCAACATGTGTTGGCATTGTTGGAATCCAGGAAGCCAAGATGCTGAGAGTGGAAGCCTATGACAGGGAGCGGGGATGGAGGAAGGATGAGGAGGAAACATAACTGCTAGCATCCTCAAACCCGCCCATGCCCCATCCCTCAGGGCACCCTACAACATCAGGCGCAGCTCAGCCTCAGGGGCTGATGAAGAGGAGGAGGTGCCTTTCTCTTCTGATGAGCAGAAACGGAGGTAACAGTACCCGCTGGGCATCCTATGGGCAGGGATGGGCCAAAGTCTGCATAGACTGGTGGAAAAGGAATTATGCCAGTTGGAGTGATGAAATGCACAACACTTAGGACACCATTGCTGGCCTGTGGGCTGAAGGAGTGGCTGCTAGCAACAGGTGTCATCCCTTGAGTCCAAGAATCACCCAAGTAGCTGGGCCGGTTTAGGGGAACCTCTTATGAACATTCTATAAGGCAGAACCTAGGTAACAAGTGATGAGGGAAAGCTTTATCTGTGGACAGAGGGTGGAAAGGGATGTGCTTTAGGACTTTATATCGGTTTGTTTAAAAAGAGTTCTGAGCAAATTGGACCAAAGTAGGCAACAAAGGGGACCTTCAAAAGAACCCTCTATGTATGTGCTGTGTGTGCAGAGTCAGGATAGGGCCTGCATGCCTGGGGCACAGGGCCAGGCTCCAGAGGTTCCAATGTCCTCACCCCAAAGTGAGGCTGGGTGTTTGGGCAGTTGCTAGCACCCAAGGAAATAAAGCTCCCCAGGTTCAGTCTGCCTCCCTCCCAATCCCAATGTGTGCCACACCTCTGTGGCTCAGAAAACAGAGCAACCCCCCTTCTGAGGGCCCAGCAGCTGGACAATTGTAAGGGCAGAGTTCACAGTGGCAGGGGATCTGTGGCTTGGAATGTACTGGGGAACAGCCAGGCCACCTCGCATCAACTGCCCACTCTGCCACCAGCTTAATGTGTGATCTTGGGTAAGCCACTGAAACTCCCTCATCTGTAAATCATGGGTGATAGTAGCACCCACCTTCCTGGGGTGTAAGGAATGATCCACTGTGGATTGGCAGCACCCATTGCTTGATAAACAAGGGCTTCCATTCCCTTGGTCTCTACTTTCCACTGAATGGTCCTCAGAGCAGGTGCTAAGCTGGCTTTGACCCCTTGCCTTGTTGTGGTGGCCCAAGCCATCCTGAGTACCCGTATACCGGATTCCCCCTTGCTACTGCAGGTCAGAAGCTGCAAGTAGTGTGGTGAGGAAAACAGCTCCCCGCGAGCGCTCCTACGTCCTGTCAGCGGCCAAGAAGAGTACAGGGTGAGTTGCACAGCAAAAGATACACACACAGCTCAGCCACCAACCAGCTCCATGCTCTGGAACAGTTTCTGTCCCTTCAGGTCTTCGCTATTCCTCTGCCTAATGAAGGGTGGGATGAGTAGGCTCTCTTAGCTGAACCTTCTGAGATTCTCAGATGTACTTTCTGGAAAACTGAGGGGTCTGGCTGCTGCCATCAGGACAGACAAAGTGCTAGGAATGGGAGAGAAGCCCAGGACACTCTGGGGCAGAGTGGTCTTGATGTCACCTATCTACTCCAGGATTCTGTCCAACACATAACCTTTCTATCTCCTTTCCAGAAGCCCTATTCAAGAGTTGCAGGCCCCATTCATTGCAAAGAGGTAAGTGTCAGCAAGGGAAGTCTTAGAAGTCTGTCACTGGCCATGGAGAAGGCCTCCTTTTGGCAACAGTGTAGTGTGGGCACTGGGGAGAGGGTCATGGGATACAGCAAGGCCGCTGTCCTTGAACAGAGGTTGTTGAAACAGGCTGGTGGCTTTTGTCTAGAGGCCTGGTGAGCACCTGGATGGCTGTGGTGGCATATATGACCCTGGCATCCAGTTCTGTGTGGCTGGACACTCCCCTTTTCCAGTAGTTAATAGGGCTGGGCCTCTGACCCATAGTATTTCAAGGGCCTCTGGGGTTTTGAAGCATAAGTAGTTATGGGGGTACATAGGATTTGTTCCCTGGTCCTCCCATCCTATCAGGGACAGGCTGGACAATACCCACACAGGAGCCATCACAGGGATGGAGTCCAGAGGCTTGTCATTGGGAATCCCTACCTGGTTGGCCAGGCCTTTGGAAGTGATCATGACTTTAGAGATAGACCCTAAAGGGTGAAGAATATTTAACAAGGAATGATCAGGACACTCCAGCTGAGTGAGTGAGGGGTGTCACCATTAGGTGAAAAGGACATCTTCTGGGAGAGGAGGATATTTGGGGAGGCCAAGGAAGAAACTTCTGGAAAGTTGAATTTTAGGGATATTCCATTGGGTAGAAAAGGAAGACCTTCATAATGAGATGAGGACCAAAACAAAAACAAAAACAAGGAGAAGCCAGCACACCAAGTGTCCCAGGCAGAGGCCCAGATGTGGGAATGGTTTGCTGTGTTGGAAGACCAGAAAGGCTGATGGGAATGCAGCCAGCCGATGGTAGTGTGCTCTTGATGGTTGTATTAGGTTCCTGGGGCTACTGTAACAAAGTACCACAAGCTGTGTGGCATAAACACCAGAAATGTATTGTCTCCCAGTTCTGGAAGCTAGAAGCTCAAGATGAAGTTGTTAGCAGGGTTGGTTCCTTCTGAAGGCTCTGGGGGAGAAACTTTCCCAGGCCTCTTTGCTTCTGGAGCTACAGGCAACACTTAGTGCATCCTTGGCTTGTGGATGCATCACTCCAGTCTCTGTCTCCATCTTCACTTGACTTTCGTGTGTCTGGATGCAAATTCACCTCTTATAATAAGGACACCAACCATTGGATTTAGGGACCAATCTACGCCAGCATGACCTAATCTAACCATGATTACATCTGCAAAGACCCTATTTCCAAATGATGTCACATTTACAGGTTCCAAGTGGCGAATTTTGGAGGGACACTATTCCACATAGTATGCTATTCTTATCCCAAGGTGGAGTAACTGAGCTCCCAGCCTGAGCCACCTTATGGCCACTGACTCCACTGAAAGAAAGCATGTCCTTCAAGTGCAGCTGAGCAGGTGGTGCATCTGTTTCTCTTCTTGCCCAAAGGGTGGAGGTGGTGGAGGAGGACGGGCCTTCTGAGAAGAGGCAGGACCCACCTGCTCTGACAAGATCTCCTCCTGGCTCCAGCAGGTAATTAATCAGTCACCAACTCTGCCTGGGGCTGGTGGCTGCCAGGTCTGCCTGCCACTCAGTCACTGTGGAACCTCTGCCAGGTCACCTCCTTGCAGAGCCTCAGAGTCAGCGTCCCCATGTGCCCAGTGACAGGATGGGGCATGGGAATCAGTAAGGGCCTAGCTGGCTGAATGTTCTAGGGCTGAAAGATGCAAAACGCCTGGCCTCCAGGAAGAGAGCACTGAACTCTTGTCTGTTTAGTGGTTATCTGTGTCACGGGGTTGGAGTGGGTCCGCCACCGGGGCGCCAACCCTGCCATTCTCAGGTTTGTTCACGGCTCTCCTAAAAGTTGGCCAAGTTCAACCTGCCAACCCTGTCCTCCCGCTCCTGCTGGGGAAGGAGGCTTCACAGTCCCCAGCACCACTCACAGATGCCTTTTTTGCCAGTGCGGATGGAGGCCGAGCCAAAGTGTCTCGGGCAATTTGGATTGAGCGCATGCCAAGTCTGCCGAGCCCTGCCGGGAGCCTGGAGCCCAGGTGGGTGTTGTGAGCTGGCTCTGGCCTGTAAGCTGGTCAGATGGGAGGATCTGGCAGTGGGGTGACAAGGCAGGAGCAGGCCAAGCATTGGTGATCTCACTCTAGGCAGGGCCCTGATTTGCCCTGATTTTCGAGCCCTGAGTGTCCAAGCAGATAATGGTTCTCTCTTGTCTGTGGACGAAGAACATTCAATACCTCCTTGTACTTTGTGCTAAATCCTGCAAAGTCCTGTCAAGAGCACCCTATTGTTGCTGCTGTTTAAAATATCTGCCTGTATTGGCAGCTCTGCCCAAATCCAGATCTGCTAAAAGCTGTGCCTCTGTGGCACTCCTGGAAGACCCTGAGGCCAAAGGGGCAGAGCACCTATCCCTACAGGTCACTTTTGGGGACTCCAGGGACTGTTCCAGCTCTCATAATGCCACTGCAAGCCCCACTCCCACCCCCAACTCAAGCCCCTCAACCATTTGGATGTGTCCACAGTCCTCAGGGTCATCTCCTCAGTGCCAGGAGAAAGACAGACCACCTGCCACAGCACTGGTGGTGGAGAGCAATGCTGCAGACCTTCTCTGCTGGGCTGGGGAGGAGGTGGCAGCAGGGGCCTCGCTGCCAGACAGCCTCTTCTCTTCACTCAGTCCCGCTTTTGATCTTCCCTGTTTGTCTGAACTTTTGTCCATAAGAACTTTTGAACAAGTGGAAATATTTGAGAACTCTTCAGAAAGTAGCAATCAATAATAGAACTTAGAGACTGATAGGGTGTGGGAGCTGTCTTGGTTGCTAGAGCTGCTGTAACCCAGTCCCACAAACTGGGTGAATCAAACAACTATACTGTCTCCCAATTCCAGAGGTGGTGAGTCTGAGATCCAGGTGTTGGCAGGTTTGGCTCCTTCTGAGAGCGTCCTTTTCGGCTTATTTATTTATAGTTTTGTTATTTCTCACCCAAGGATATCTTTTCCATTGATTTTTAGAGAGAGAGGACAGAGAGAAAGAGAGAGAGAGAGAGAAAGAGAGAGAGAGAGAGAGAGAGAGAGAAAGAGAGAGAGAGAGAAAATTATTGATGTGAGAGAAACACACCCATTGGTTGCCTCCCGCATGTACCCTGATCGGGACCTGGGATCAAGCCTGCAACTGAAGTATGTGCCTTTGACCAGAATTGAACCTGGGACCCTTTGGTCTGTGGATGGCTGACACTCTATCCACTGAGCCAAACCTGCTAGTGCTGTCCTTGGCTTTTAGGTGGCTGTCTTCTCACTGTGTCCTTACATAGTCATCCCTCTGTGCATGTCTGTGTCCTGATCTCCTCTTATTATAAGGACACCAGTCAGGTTGGATTACAGCCCATCTCAATGACCTTATTTTACCTTAATCACCTCTTTTTTTTTCTTTTTTTTTAATTTCATTGCTTAAAGTATTACAACAAGTGATAGATAAGTATTACAACAGATGATAGATAGATCTCCATTTTTTCCCCTTGCCCTTCCCCCCCCTCCTCCCTAACCCCCAGTTTCCCGTGTCCACTGATTATGCTACCTTAATCACCTCTTAAAAGATCCTGTCTCCAACTACAGGCACATTCTGAGGTTCTAGGGGTTAGGACTTCAACATACAAATTTAAAAGGGGACACAGTTCAGCTCTAAACAGTGCATAGCTCTGATTTTCCTTATTTCTCTCTCTTTTTTTAAAAAAAGCAATGAATGGTTTTATGTGCTTTTAAGAACAGAATATAGGAGGAGAATTTGGTTGTACTATATTATAGATTTGAAAGACAGTTTGACATTTTCCTTTAGATGTCTAATATCCATTATTTGGCTATTATAGCAAGGTAGCTGTCTCAGTCTGCTGGGGCTGCCATAACAAAGTACTCCAGCTGGTGGCTCAAACAACAGAAGTGTATTGTCTCCCAGTTCTGGAGGTGAGCCATCTCAGATAAAACTTTCCTGTAAAGCTCCAGGAGATAGATTATGGAATGTTCCAGACACCAGAGGTATCTCAAGACAAGTCAGCCTCCTGGAAGGATAGCTGGTCAGGCAGGCGTGATGGTTCTCACAGTACAGCTTTCCTCAGATTCTGCAATCACCAAATATCTAGTTCCCACTAGGCAGCATCCAGGTGAGCTGCTGTCCAGTCCTGAGCAGCTTTCCTTTCTGACCTGACCCAGTCAGGCCCAGATCTGGCCCAGGCAGCCATCATCAGTCCCCCAAGCCCAGCTCCTATCTGCCTGGCTATTTCCCTTCAAGAATCCTAGCCCTGTTTGGCCAGTGTGGCTCAGTGGTTGAGCATCGACTCATGAACCAAGAGGTCACTGATTCAATTCCCAGTCAGGGCTTGTGCCCGGGTTTCAGGCTCAATCCCCAGTAGGGGATTGCAGAAGGCAGCTGATCAATGATTCTCTCTCATCATTGATATCTCTCTCTCTCTCTCTCTCTCTCTCTCTCTCTCTCTCTCTCTCTCTCTCCCCCTCCCTCCCTCCCTCCCTCCCTCTCTCGCTCTTCCTCTCCCTTCCTCTCTCTGAAATCAATAAAATTTTTTTTAAAAAAGAATGTAAAAGAAAAGAATCCAAGTCCCATGGAGAACAGTGACTCACCATACCTGCGTCTTGCAGCACCTCAGAAGAAGCTGGTGTATGGCAAAGTGGGACAGAAGAATATCACAGCCTTGTTCCCAGGCATAGTCCTGTTGGGGCTGCTCCCTTCACAAGCCTAACCCTGTTGTGTCCCCTTTAGCTCAAGTCTGAAGGTCAGCTCCTCATCTCATGCATCAGGCAAACCAGGAGGAGCACCCCTGTCTTAGGTGTCAAAACCTTTACTGACTTCAAGGAAGGCTGAAAATTTGGGAGGGGAATTGTCACACAAGGATGCCCACAGGCTGTGTCCTCAGGGCTCTCCCGCTGTCTCTTTTCTTCCATTGGAATTCCAATCTTGCTCCAGACACCAGACCTTCCTGGATGTCCCAAAGGCCCCTCAGCTCCAGTGTCCACATCCACCTCCCCAACACACACACACAGCTCACACGTTGAAGGGGCCCTCCCTCCATGTACCCCGGGCCTACTTTCTGGGGTTAATCTAGTTTTTCTTGCTGTAGGATAATTCCTGCCCACCTTATGAACTGAGCTCATTTGGATACCTTCTCCCAGAGACACTGACTGGCCTGAGGGCTGCCAGACCTGGCTGCTGCCCTGTCACAGCACACTGTTCAAGCTTCCTTGGCACTCTGCCTCATCCAACCAGAGCAGAGCCTGCAGTCTGTGCCCCAGCATGCTGCCTGATAGAGTAGCTGGGAAGCAGTAAGAGCACACCCTCCAGCATAAGGCAAAACCCTGGCATTGCCCCTTACTAGCTGTGTGATCTTGAGGAAGTGACTTTACCTCTCTGTGCCTCTGCTTCTTCATGTGTAAAATAGGGAACTGTAAAAGCTACCCCCCAAGGTTGTCCCAAATACTAAATAGGATAAAGCTTGTAAAGTCCTTTGTGAAGTGCCTTGGTGCCGGTATTCTCAGATGCTCCCTACTAGAGACTTACTAACTTGCAAGGCTCTTCTTCAAATAACGAAAGGTGCTAATATCGCCACCTACTGGCTGCTGAGGAAAGTGCGGCTGTGGGCTCTGGAGAAGGAGATACAGGTATCACCTGGGTTTTTCAAAGTTCGCCTTCTGCCACTTTGCCTTGCAAAAGAGCCAGAAGACCTACCGTAGTATCTGTTTTGCCAACCAAAAGAAATCTGAAAAGGAATTCACTTTTAGGGAAGAAAAGGACAAAAAGCAAAAATAGCATTCAGCTCATTGCCTCTTCTTTTTACACCATTTCGGCTTCTGAAAGGTTTTATAGGAACACTCTACTTTCAGATGGCTGGTGAAACCTGTACTCCCTCCCCTACCTCTCTCCCTCTTTTAGCTGATGAGCTGCACACTCTTTGGCACAGGCCACTGTCAGTCGTGTTCCCATGGGCAGCTGTGGCTGCACTGGATGAGTGGTCCTGGCCTTCAACAGCTCTTAGCCAGGCTGAGAACTTCAGCTTGGACTAGAGCCATCTGTGGTTGAGGGTTTGGGGAGGTGGTGGGGCTTATCTGGGGCTGCAGGCCAGGAGAGGTTGGAAGGCTCTTGTATGAATTTGCTCCAGCTGCCTTGACAAGGTGTTAGAAAGTGAGTGGATTGAACAACAGAGATTTATCCTCACAGTTCAGGAGACTAGAAATCCTAATACAAAGTGTGGGCAGGCCTGTATACTCCCTCTAGAGGCTCTGGGGGAGAACTGTTCTAGAATATTCTCTTAGTGTGTTGTCAGCAATCCTTGGTGCTTCCTAGCATGTAGGTGCATTACTCCAATCTCTGCCTCTGCCTTTATGTGACTATCTTTCCTTTGTATTCCTGTGTCTAAATGTCCCCTTTTTATAAAGATACCAGTCATATTGAGTTAGGACACACCATAGTGGAGCATGACTCTATCTTAACTACTTACATCTGCAATGACCCATTTCCAAATCAGGTCACAGATACCAAGGGTTAGGACTTCAACACATCTCTTGGGGGCACACAATGCAACCCATAACAGACCCTCTAGAAGGGCTCCCATATGACTAGGTCTTTAAGAAGCAATTGCTCAGGGGGGTGACAAAGGAGAAAGAAGATGTTGAGGGAGAGATGCCAGCTTGGGCAGGCTGAGGCAACACTTTCTTCCTATTTCCTCTCTGGCATAACAAGAAACACCAGTGAGAAAATATTTTTGACTTGCCTGTGACATCCCCAATTGGAGTGTGTCCCTGCTCCCTGGCACCACGTGCCTTAGATGGGGCAAAGTAGGGCAGTGGTCAGAGTCTTTATGCTGTCATCATCATCGTCATGGGAGAAGACAGACAGAGATCAGAGCTCTCTTCTCCTGGGCCCCTCCTGGTTTTCATGCAGGGAGAGGCCCTGTCCTTGGCAGCCCTGCCGCTTCACTCTGGTCATCGCCATTGTCTCCAGGAAGGACACAGATGAACAACTCACTGACCCTGAGCTGGCTCTCCATGGACTCTTAGTCTAGGCTGGAACTAAATGCCAGGGTCAATACCCAGGGTCACCCACTTCGCTGCCTTCACCTGACTCCTGGGGACCCTGGAGTGGCCTTTCTAAAGTGGCAGTCTGATCATGTCAAGCCCCTCACTCCCCTCATTTACTTTGTTGCACCATATATGACCTCAGAATTTAAAATATTTGCCAGCCTCCACCTCCCTCTTTCCCATCTCCCTCCTGCTGGGCTGGGGGCTTCACCAGGGCAGGTATGGGGCTCACCCCCATCTGTACCCCAGGGCCCAGGGGCAACCAAAAGAAGGAGTGGACCTGAATAGGTGTGATTTGGGGTGAAGGGTACCCCCACAAAGCCAGGGAGTTCTAGGTTATCTCCAGCCCTGGCCATCACTATGGCCTGAGGCTGCTGGATGTCTGGCCCTGCAATGGGCCCCCCCGCAAAATACATTGGACTTGAAGGGATGTGTGCCATCACCTGGAGACCTGGCTCTGAGCACAGGAACCCTCAAAGGGGACCAGTGAGCACTGAGAATGTCTGATCCTTTGTGGATTCACAGGCCTGGTCACTTCCTTTCATCTCTCAGTCTCCACTATCCCTCTCCCACTAGCTCTCACTTTAAATTTGGTTTGTAGGTTTCTAAGACATCTTCTTAATCTCAGTCCACATTAGCTCACAAACTCAGAATTCCTACTGGCCTCACAAACAACCTCTTTAGACACTCTGGTCAGGTCACAGGCAGGGTTCATTGCGGCAGCTACAGATGGGGTGTTGGGGCTGGGTGCTTCTATTTCCACCCAAATAACCCCTCTCTGTGCCTGAAGGGGGCTTGACTTGATGGTGGAATACTGGTGGAGGGGTCCTTCACTCCCTTTCCTCTGGGGCCTGGATATCAGTGGACCAAGCTCAGCTGCAGCACCCAGAAGATTCAAGGCAAAACAGGAGCCAAGGGGTGGGAGGAGGCAATGGGTCTGGGTGTCCAACTGCACTACCCAGGAGGCTGCTGAGGAAGAACGCCCTTGGATGCCCAGAACAGATGGGGAGATGTTTCTTACCAGCAACTCTATGGCTCTCTCCTTTGGCTACAGTGCAAGAGGTGAGGAAATTGTCCGCCTGCAGATCATGACACCCAGGGCAGGACTCCGCCTGGTGGCCCCAGACCTGGAAGGAATGAGGTACGGGGACCTTGCTGTTGTTTGGGCTCCTTCCACACCATTTTAGAGATGGGGCCAGAAGAACCAGCAGACAAATGATGAGGCCTGGAGTCTGGTTGGTGAAAGACATGGTTGACCTGGGTTCTCTGCCCCCATCTCATTCTTTTATTCCACAACTATTGGGGAGCAAGCAGTTGGTCTGTGGGAGGCCAGGCTCCACTCTGGGGACCCAGTAGAGTCCCAGTAGACCCCTTGGATGAAAATGTTGACTGCCTGGAGGGGGAAGCAGATATAGACATGAAGCAGCTGTGGGGTCTCAGCCCCGCTGAGCCATGAACACCAGACAGGCCAGGTGTGCTTGGTGGGGACATGGAGTCTTCGAAGGGCCATGAGGTCACTGCCTGTGTGAGGGGAACCATCGGGAATGGGGTGGAGTTCCTGGGTCAGCCTTGACAGCCCATGATGCCACCATGTCCAGCGCTGGGGAGGATGAGGGACAGGGGCCACAACTAGCAGAGAGAACAGCAGGCCCAGCCTCTGCCCTGGGGGAATGGGAAAATGGGCAATTAACAGGCACACAGAATTATTTCAGGGTTTGGGGGCTGGGCAAGAGGAGATCTGATCAGGAAGGGGCCACTTCTCCTTGGAGCCGCAGGCCAAGAGAGAGATGACTCCCCGCCTCTCTGCAACTCTCTCTCTCTCTCTCTCTCTCTCTCTCTCTCTCTCTCTCTCTCTCTCTCTCTCTCTCTCTCCCCCTTAGCTATTTACCCAACTAGTGATTACGGAGCCCCTTCTGAACATCTGACCCAATGCCAGGACCTGGGAGGTAGCCATGAGGCATAAGGCAGGGAACCTGCCTAATAAAGCCTGGAGTCTGGGGAGGGAGGCCAGAGTGTTTGCCCAAGATAATCCCTGAGGCACTGGGAGCTCTGAGCAGGGGTCTCTCACCAGCATGGGTATGGGGGTTGTTAGAGAAGGCTTCTAGGAGGAAGTGACATCAAAGATGAGTCCTGATAAATCTCTAGGTCCCTTTACTCTCCTCCTTAACTCCTCCTCTACAGCTCTGCCCCAGTCAGAAACTAAGTCCTGTCTATTCTATTTTTTAAAAATACGCATTGATTTCAGAGAGGAAAGGTTAGGAAGACAGGGATAAAAACATCACTTATGAGAAATAGTCATCCATCGGCTGCCTCCTGCATGCCCCCCATCAGGGATCAAGCCCACAACCCAAGCATATACCATGACTAGGAATGAAACTGTGACCTCCTGGTTCATAGGTGGACGCTCAACCATGAGCCATACCAGCCGAGCTTGTACAATCTGTTTTAGAGATATTCCTGTCCTTACTGCCCTCCCCTGGGTGCAGGCCTCCACCGTCACTCACCCAGGTATCTGCAACCGTCTTTTAGGGCCTTGTCTTCAGAGCCTCCTCCACATCTCTAACTGAGCAACATTCCTAAATGCAAAAATAGTCATGCCAGTCCACTAGAGAGAACCGTACAATGGGGTTCCTTGTTTAGGTTCTGCAGCCTGAACTTGATACCTTGCCTGGCCTTCCCTTCGCCCTCTTCCCAAGCTCCCCTCATAGTCTCCCTCCCTGGGGCATCCACTTCAGTCTCCCAGGCCTCCAGGTGCCTCTAGCATTATTTCACTGTGCAGGCTGTAGAGTCTGTCTGGGATGCCCTTTCTCCTCTGCATTTTTCAGTCCCATCTCAGATGCCTCCCCCTCTGGGGCGCCTCCCTCCTGCATTTCTTTCTGAGGCAGCATCTGTGAGGGGCTTTCCCCACTGAGCTCTCACAGTGCTGTGTTCATATCTCCACTAGAGAATTTTCCACACAGTTGTCTTCTCATGGATCAGTTTGCCCCAAGAACCTTGAGCACCTGGGCATGGCCCAGGATAGGAATGCAGACCTGTTTGTTACTGGAACGATGGAGAATGAACCACTGTAACAATGTCTTTAATAAGGCAACTCTAGAAGCTACTTCATTGGTTTTTTGAAGGTGACCAGTCTCTGAGAAACAGGAGCAAAGTGACCCCTAGAAATGCAGGAAGGAGCCAAGCTGCCTCCAAATAATCCATAAGGCCTCTTACACATGGTCTGGGAGTGGCCAAGCTACAACAGCCCATTAAGAGCTCCTCTCCTACTTACCAACAGGAGGATCAAGTTAGTAAAAGGAAAGCTAGAATTCTCCAAGCCCCGCCTTGCCCCTGCCCCAAGTAGGTGCAGTCACTATGTCCATTTTACAGGTGAGTAAACAGATCCTGAAGGGTCACACAGTGAAGGACACCCATCCAGGCTACCTGGCTCCCATCCTGCACCTTTTGCTCCACAACTCACTACATTAGTGAGAACCAAGGGAAAGGGTGATATAAATACTTAGTATTTTTTAGTGATATTGTTTGTAGGCATCCAAATGCATATTACTAGGAAGAATTTGAGGGTTTGTGGTTGAGGTTTGGGAGAGAAGTCAGAGCTCAAGATATTTCCATATTATATGCAGACAGATGAGAGCTGATATAATGGGGCTCAATATTGATGTCTACATGGGTTACAATATCAAAGGAATCAAGGAGAGAGGGGCCAGCAAGCTGAGCACAGACCATAGTGTGGAGGAGGTCATCCCTCCTGAGGGCAACTGGGGGACAGTAGTCAGGTCTGCTCAAGTTCAGTGTTAGCTGACAGAGGTCCAGTGGGGGTATGGGTCAGGAGCACAGAGGAGAGGTGGAAACAAGCAAAGGGAGGCAGTTGATGCCACGGGAGCAGAGGAGGTGGCCAAGGTGTTGGAGCATGCCAATGGAGATGGACACTGGGAACACCAATGTTTAAAGGTCCAAAGAGAAAAAGGCAAAGGAGACTTGGAAGGTGTGGCCAAGGAGGTAGAGTGTCACAGAATCGTGATGGATGGACAGGGGAGAGAAAGTGAAAATTCCCACTGGGTCAGTGGTCCTGAATGACAATAATAATAGGAGTATCTCTATTGGGTTTGACACCATGGGGCCCCCTGATGACCTCGGAGAGAACAGAAGGAGGTTGAATTAGGAGGTTAGGATCAGTCTTACACCACAGATCATTATAGTCTAGGACTCTGAAGTCAGACTGCTTGGGTTCAATTCCAGGATCTTTCCCTTGTTACCTGTGGAACTTGGGATAATTCACTTGGGCTCTCTGTACCTCATTTTGCTCATCTGGAAAGTGGACATGGTTAATAACAGTGCCCCTCTTCTGAGGTCAATATTGAGCATTAATGCATGCAGAGTCATGGTTTAGTCCTCAATCAAAAGTAGTTATCAGTAATGAGATTTTGAGAATTGACCAATTTTGCAATATCAGGTTTTAAGCTCCTTGGAGACAGCTGGCAATTGGAGATGAGGTAACTGCCTCCACTTGAGTGTGGGTGGCTTCTGGGTGATTAATTTATGTTTCTTTCCTCTATAGGTCTTCCCCAGACTCCAAAGACAGGGAAGCCCTCAGCCCCAGAGAGCTCAAGAGAGATTTGGCTGGTGAGGCCTTTAAGGGACCCAATCCAGATTCTGAAAGGTAACTTAGTGGAGGGACATAGAGACCATGTGACCTCCAGTCCAAGGTCCATGGTTGGAGCTGGGATTGGGACTGTCCTACTCACTGTGTTCACCGTTAGTATCTATGGGAAAAATGAATGAAGCTTGGAGAGGGGAAGGACCCTCAGGAAACAAGTTGCACAGGAAGACAAACTTCAGGCCAGGCCACCCCCACTCCACACTTGGCTCAGCCTCACTATGCTTTTACTCCACTGAAAGCATCCCTGCCAATGGCCAGGGTAAGCAAGGCTGCCAGGTTGTTAGTATGGGATAGTCAGTGACCAAATAATGTATGGGCCCCAGCAAAGCATCTGGCAGGGACTTCCAGAATGACCTGTGCACAAAGGAGGCAATGATGGGAGGTGGAGGCATGGTGAGGAATGATCAGTCCAGAAGGGATGAGTATAGAGGGGATAGTACTACTACCATCTCATTGAGCAGGGGAAGCTGGTTGTGGTGATCAGTAGATGAGAGTTGGGCATATACTCAGCAGGTAGCTGGTGACCAGTAGTGGATAAGAGCCCACCATCTTCTCAGTATGGAGGCCCACACCCTCAGCTGGGACTCAGACATGGGAATGAGGGAAGGGGACCCAGGATGGGTGGGGAAGATTTGTCTCTGCCTTGGGATCTATGATTTAATTATAAGTGGCTCCAAATTTCTATGCCTTGTTCTGTTAGCCATTGTCCACCCCCACTGCATTGTGCCACCGTCCTCCTGAGTTTCTTAGTTCCACTCATCCTCCCAGCCCAAACAGTTTGGAAGAAAAGCAGAAATACCTGCTGATATTGATTTGGTTCAAGTTGGAGCTGTGCAAGATGGCAGCCCAGGACCCAAGCTTCTGGTCCTTGAGACCCACTCTCAGGACATCTGAGTTAGATGAGATCAAAACCCAATCAGAGTCATCAAATGCTTCTCTTTCCACAACAGGTCAAGTGCACAGTCAAGGGATGACAACGTGGGATTCAGAGCCACAGGCCCCCCACCTGAAGGCTTGGCTGGAGCAGACATCAGCTCTGGGAGAGGAGGGTGAGCTACCTAGCGGAGGCAGGTGGCCCAGAGTTGTTGATTCTCTCATGTCCCTGGTGACAGGCCAGGGTCAAGCAGCTGAAACTTCTTGAGCCACTGGGGGTGGAGCACTGGTCACTTTCCTAGTGCATCTCCCATCTCCAACACTTCAGCCCCTACCACATCCTTTGCCCCTGGGATTTCCACTTTTGGGAATACCTATGCTTGAATAGTACTCCTCCTCATCCCCTCTGCCACTGGCTCTCAAGCTCCTCCAATGCAAGTACAAGGGCCCACTTACAACTGGAAGTACAGCCCTGCCTGAGTGGGTACTTGGTGGATAGAATAAATGTGAAGAGAATGAGTGAAGGTACAAACTAATGAATGACCAAATGATGGATGAATTGATACCTTCTTGATTATTTACTAAGCTCTAAGAACAAACAAGAAGCTGCTTTCTCCCTTCCCTACCAAAAGATCCAAAGCCGCCTTTTCCTGCCCTACTCTCATCCCCTGCCCAGCTCTGCACTGAGCTTCAATGAGAGGAAAAGCAGCTTCCTCAGTGAGATTAGCTAGGAGACAAGCATGTCCAACTGGGCCCTAAGTTGTTGGACCTGGGGAGGGTCAGGGACCACTTTCTCGGGTGATTTGGAGTTCCCAGGTAGATCCAAATCAAGCATGAGTCATCCTAGTTGACAAAGGTTAGGTATGCAGATGTTGGCACCAATCGTTCAGCTCTAAGCTGTGCTAGAACCTTTATGGTTCAGTACAGATGGCCAGAGAGGATTGGCAAAGCCAGTATCTACAGAGAGCCTGATTGTACGCTGCTCACCAGAACCCTGCCCTAGGGCGGTCAGGCCTTGGAAGGCATCCCAAAGGGGAGCTTCTGCCAACTGCTTTCCCTACTGCTTTCTTGGCTGCCCCTGCTTCCCTAAGCCCATTGGGGGGCCCCTGCCTTCACTAACTTGAAGTTTGCAACTGATGTTTGGACCCAGAGTCCCGGCTTCCAAATCCAGGAACCCAAGCCGAAATGGGAAGGGGACAGTAGCCCCAGCCTCTGACCACAGTGCCTCAGCAGGTACCAGGAAAGTCCACTGGGCTGGGACCTCAGTTCTCTGAGCTGCCACTTGCAGGGACTATGCAAGAGCCAACACCTGAAGCCTGCATCACTGTGTGCTGGCCAGCAAGTCATGTAGATTGACTCAATTGGCTGGTGGCTATCATGGAAGATTTCTGGGCCAGCGTGACTGGGTCTGGTTCTTGGCTGCTTCATTTTTGAATATTCATCTGTATCATCCTTCTTGCTTCACAAACTGAACATTTTGCTTCCTGCTTTCAGTTTGTTTAAAATGAAGCCAAACTTCAAATTACCTTTCAAAGTAAGCTGGAGAATCTTCTAGATTTTTATTATTTTTAACCCAGTCTTTCACATTGTCTTACCTATATTGATTTTTAAGAAATTTGCCTTTACTGTCTTTCTAAAGAAAAGATTGTTTCTCATTAGTTTACTTACTAATTTAATGATTATGGTTGCAAGTACAACGGGCATAAACAGGTTTAGGAACAAATACCAGGAACTCTTAGTAAGTGTGCTACATAAATGAAGGGTGCAAGCTTGCACAGGTGATAAGATGCCCTGTGAGCTGCTTGGTGTGACATGAAAGTCAGTTTGCCTGAAAGACAGAGCATGTGACCAACCTGTGGGAAGGCCGGGTTAGAGAGCACCCACTCAATGTGTATCAAGTTTATGGATACAGATGAAATGTAAGTGGCCACAGAGCCCAGTATTAATAACAGGATCACTTTAGCACATGTTAGGGCCCAGGCATTATGCTAAGTACCTGGCATCTATTAATTCATTTTCTCTTCTCAGAAAATTTGTAAAGCAGACACAATTATTATCCCCATTCCATTGATGGTAAAACTAAGGCCCAAAGAGGTCAGATGATATATCCAAAGTCATACAGCTGGGAGATAACAAAGCCATGATTTGAATTTGGGCAAAGGGCCTCCAGGGACACTTAACCACTAGGCTTCACTGCCCTGGTGACAGGCAGCTGTGAGATATGAGTATTGTTCCCTGAATATCCATTTGAGCAGCTCCTCAGTTCTCATCATCTGTCAGAGTCAGAAGCCACCCTCTCAGGAAAGAGTAGAAATACAGATACAAAATCCTGAACCCAGACTGAGCTTGATCTCCTTCCACAGGGTGTGCTCAGCTGCTGGCTTCACGCCTCTCCTGGATGATGATGATGTGCATGGTGCCAACTCTCGTGCTCGCAAACCTGGACTAGTGGTCACCAGGTAAGGGTGGGTGACTATCTGGTGACCATTCCCATTGCCAGACACAGCCTTCAGGGTTCAGCCTCAACTCCAGTGCCCCAGAATACCCCTGATACTTCTTAGCTCCATGCTACCTTCCTATCAGAAGATGGAAGGTTGGGAGGGTCCCTGACATGCAGCTCAACACAGGCACCAGGGACGGTGGGGGCGGGAGGACAAATGGTAAGTCAGGAGACCCATACAGCCCAGCACCTACCCACAGGAACTCAAAGTGAGGTAGCAGAAGGGGTGCAGCAGGAAGCAGAGCTTGGGAAGAGACCCTAACTGGACATCTCAGTGAACTTCTCCTGTAGGTACTGCAACCTTAACCAGCAAGGAGGACCAGAGGGAGGAATCCCAGAGAGTATGTGGAGTGAGGCAGCTGGGGAGGGAACATGGCCCCAGGGGCATGCAAGTATGATGGGAAGAGGCTGTGTCTTGCCAGGCTGTAGGCTTCTACACTGTTTCATCTACCAATCTTCCTTTTGCTGTGGGTGTGTGGAGCACTTAGCAAGGGACAATCTTTCTGAACTCCCAAGAAGTGTAGGTCAGACAAGGACACAGGAATCCAAACTCAGGAGACTTCCTCAGGGACGCCCACACTGGTCAGGGATAGTGCTTTGTCTTGAACTCAGGTGCTAAGGCCACAGCCAGGGCTCACAGTGGCATCTGTGCCACACTAATGGCAGGACTGAGAGGCCACCCTTGACTGACAAATATAGGCATTACCTTTCTTGTGAGAAGGCAGCTGGGAAGGGAAAGGCCTGGGCCCCCAGTCTCCTTTGGTCTGAGGCCTCAGTGGGGCTGTGTGCTTCCTTCCTCAGCTCTGATGCTACTTTGGCTTCTGCTATACCAACTAACAGGAAGAGCGACAGCCCAGCAGACCTGGAGGACATGAAGGCAACTTTGAAGGGGTAAGGCACCAGCCAACAGAGCTGAGCTTTTGTGGTGGAGATAGCTTAGGTTTGCATTAGCCTTTAGATGGAAAAATGAGGCCAGCGGGGTCTATGAGCTGGCCCAAGGCACATAGCAAAGGCTGAAGCCCCAGCTGAAACCCTCTAGCCTCTGCCTCTGGGTCTATGGAGCCTTCTGCTACACTGCATTGCCTTTAGCCAGGAAGTCCTCCATAATCAGAAAGTCACCCCCTCTTTCAGTCAGCAACCACTTGGACAACAAATGCCCTGCGTTGGAGGCTGAAGCACACAGACAAATCAGACATGGCTGATGGAGGGCAAAGCCTGGTCCAGACAGGAACATCTCATGCTGGAGCAGGGGAAGGGGAGCAGGCATGGTGGTTTCATGGGGGAAAGTGGCCTCTGAGCTGAATCTTGAAAGATGAATAGGAGTCCTCTGAGCCAAGGGAACAGTGTATACAAAGGACTCCAATCAACCTGCTGTTTCCTGGACACTGTATGTAGCTGAGTGTGACTGGCACTAGGAGCCCTTGAAGGCAGAACGGTGAAACAGGAGATTTTTTGAGGCCTGGGATGACTGGCCTTCAATAGCAGATATTGTTAAAGATTGTAACAGTTACTTAACTGTTGGGTACATACTTGGTACACAGCCCACTGCTCACAGTGTCATGTACAGCCCTCCCCACAATCCTGTCAGATTTCCTCCTAATTATAATGAACAAAGGCTTGGAACCCAGGTCTCTGTGCCTCGTTGGAAGAACAGTGCTCTCAAAGAATTAGCCAGGATGCTGAGATATAGTGATGCCAATGAGGAGGGCTACTGCTTAGATGGGTAGAGAGATGGAGGTAACTTGGGAGCTCCTCTAAGGAGGAGAAGGAACTAACTCTAGGAAGAGAAAGGAGGAAAAAGCTGCATATACAAACCTAAAAACCCTGTAGTGGGAACGTGCTCAGCATGTTCCGAAGCATAGAGTGGCTGGGCCAGTGAGGGGTTCCATAGATGGTGCAGGGCCTTGGTAAGCCATGATAAAGAGGTTAGATCTTATTTCAAGTTTAATCCAAAGAGGAACACGGTCTAATTTAGGTGTTTCAAAGGTGAATGCATTTTTGTACTTTCACGCCACATTGCAGTTATTTCTTTACTTTTGTGACCTCCAGTGAAACTGGGATACTGGGAGGTGGGGTAGGTAAGGGATCTCTAAGGTATGAGGCCTTATTATGTGACATTTTTGTTGCAAATTGCACTGACAATTAATAGGGTGAAAACAATAACTGACACCTATAGTGTGCTTTGCTAGTTGCTTTACAATCTTCCCAGCAACTCTGTGAAATGAATAAGATGGGGAAACAGAGGCATAGAAAGTTTTTGATTGATCCAAGGGCTTGCAAGTGGTAGAGCTGAATCCCAATGCAAGAGGCTCTAAGAAAATCCTCAGGGGGGGAAAAAACACCTAAAAATCTAGTTTTTTAAATATTTCCTTTGGAGTCTATTCTGAAGGCCTAGAACCAGTAACTCTTAGCTGGCTAACGTGTAAACCATTCTGTATACATGATCTCACCTACTATTTCCAAAACCTGGGTAAGGATCTGGCTTCTGATGTAGGTTAACAGTGGAAGAAACAGAGAGCTCCTGTGAGGAGCAGAGCTAGGAACGGAGCTCAGATATGGCTAACTCTAGAGCCCAGTCTGAGAACTACTTCCTTCTGATATCTAAAACTTTGCAAAATCAATACAAACTTTCTTGAATACAGTGTTTCACAATTCTGACTGCACTTGAGAATCACTCAGGTGGTGTTATTTATTTATTTATTTATCCTCACCTGAGGATATTTTTTTCCATTGATTTTTAGGGAGAGAGGAAGGGAGAGGGAAAGTAGAGAAAAATATCAATGTGAGACAAACACATGGATTGGGTGCCTCCTGCACAAGCCCTGACCAGGGCCCAGGCCGGGAAGGAGCCTGCAACTGAGTTACATGCCCTTGACCAAAACTGAACCCCGGCTGATGCTCTATCCACTAGGGATAGAAGTGTTTTTTGTTTGTTTGTTTGTTTGTTTGTTTGTTTGAAAAAGCTTCCTGAGCGCGACACAGAGATTAAATTATTCTTGGGTGGGACTCCATCATCAATCTTTTTAAAAAGATTTTTTAATCTCAGTTTTTTCTCATGTCCAGTCTAGGTGAGAACCAATGTTGTAGGGCAGTGGTTGTGAACCAGGGGCATCTCCCCATACCTCCCTACACTCTAGGGGTCACTTGGCAGCTTCTGTAGATTCTGTTGATTCTCACAGCTGGCAAGAGGATGATACTGGCAAATAGTGGGTGGAAACCAGGGATGCTGTCTAAAGTCCTACAATGCACAGGGCAGCCCACACACAGTTATCCAATACAAAAAGTCAATAGTGATGATGTTGACAACCGTTTTAGAGCTTTCACGATCTCTACGTGGAGCCAGGAGATTCTGGATTGGGAAGAAAAAAGGGTGGACACAAATAGAAGCTAACCGTCTTCCAAGGGTCTGGGCAGGGAGTGCAGAAGATGTGAGCATGGGTGTGCTTTTGCATTTTGCATTAGGCATGCATGAGACATTCCTATGTGAGCCTGCACCTGTGCCTGCGCCACACAACGCCACCGCACCGCCCCCCCCCCCGACCCCACCCCACCCCACCCGGTGCAAGCCTGCGCCGGCGGGCCCCGCCCCTCCACCCACCTATGAGCCTGCTTTTGCACCTGCGCCCAGCCTGCGCGCATGCGCCTGTTCCTTAACACCCAGCAAATATGCGAGCGCCTGCTCCTGGAGTGCATACCTACCCCTGGCGTGCATTCCCTTGCGCCTGCGCCGACGCCCGCGCCTGCGGGTCTTCCCCCCGCCCCTAGGTCAGCCCCCCCCCCAACCACACTTACTGGCCTGAGTTTGCGCCTGCGCCCAGCGAGCAGGCATGCGCTTTCACCCCCGTGACCAGCGTGCGCGTGCGCGTGCGCGTGCGCGTGCGCGTGCGCCTGCGCCTGCGCCTGCGCCTGCGCCTGCGCCTGCGCCTGCGCCTGCGCATGCCCAGAGAGGTTGCGTGTTTGCGCCCGTCTAGCGTGCGTGCGTGCGTGTGCGTGCGTGCTTGCGTGCGTGCTTGCGTGCGTGCGTGCTTGCGTGCGTGCGTGCCAGCGTGCGTGCGTGTCAACGTGCCTGTGGTGCTTGCGCCTGCGCCTAGAGAGCATGCGCCTGTGTCCGGCGTGAGACCATCCTATGTACGCATGTGTGTGCGTGCCGTGAGCTCCTGCGTGCACTGAGAGCCTGCGTGCGTGCCCATGCGCCTGGAGGGTGCACCACCTCCCAGCGTTTGTAAGCCTGCGCGGGACGCCATTTCCTGCAGTGGCAAGTTCTGGTCTCAGTGCGTATTAGGAAATATTGTCCACAAAGCGAAATGGCTGTCCGGGGCCAGAGTGGCCTCCCGGGTGCTTCTCTCTTGCGGCCATGCCCGCGCTGGCCGCCAGATGGCGTGCGAGGATCATAGATGGGTCTGGTCTTCCAGGTCTCCTACTGCCCTTTCCCCTGCTGGCCTGGTGAACCCAGCTTCCCAATGTCTTTGGTGTTGAAGCCCCTTCTACTGCCGCAGTCCTATGGAGGCGGGAGAGAAGAAGGGAAGTGGGTGCCCATGAAGAGCCAAAAAGGGCTCCTGTGGCCTGATCCCATTTGGCAGGGTGCCCTGGAGTCAATCATCTGTGACACTGGACCCTAGTCTTCAGAGCTGTCCGAGGACAGAGACTGTGGACATGCGGGGAGGGCAGCTGGACCATTCACCCTGCAAGGGATGCCCAGGTGTACCTACCTGCTCTGGGCCCTGGGATTCCCTAGGGAGGGCCTTAATTACTAAGAGTGTGGTGGGATGGGCAGGGAGATCCTGCAGGGCAGTGGAATTGTCCAAAAATTGAGGAATTCTGCTCTATTCTAACTTTGGTCCTGCTCCATCACATGTACAGGAAGAGGTGATATGGCACAGTTATTAAGAGCTTGGACTTCTGTGCTTGGTATTAAATCTAAGCTGTGTAACTCTGTGGCCTTGGGTATCTTGCTCATCAACTCTGTGCTCCAGTTTCCTTACCTTCAGAATAGACATAATGATAGTTCCTATCACACAGGGTTATTGTGATGGTTAAGTGGGTTTGAATGTGTAAAGCATTTCCTGCCACAAAGTTTATAAAAACTTAAAGCTAAATAAATCAGCTCCAGAAGAATATTTCTTTCCATTGTAATTATTAAAGAACACTCAGAAAGTTGGCCTCTATTGCCCTTTTACCAGCTTTATTGGCATGATTTCACTTAATACAGAATAGCTCATATTTCCCCCACTGAGTTTTTAAAAAATATTTTATTGGTTTTTTAGGCAGAAAGGAGGGGGTGAGATAGAGGGAAACATCAGTGATCAATCAGCTGTCTCCTGCATGCCTAACACTGGAAATCAAGCCTGTACCCCGGGCATGTGCCCTGACATGGTATCAAACTGGCAACCTTTTGGTGCACAGGATGATGTCCATCCAACTGAGCAACACTGGTCAGGGCCCCACTAAACTTTTATTTTTGGGCTTTACATCTAAAACAGTGGTTCTCAACCTTCTGGCCCTTTAAATACAGTTCCTCATGTTGTGACCCAACCATAAAATTATTTTCTTTTTTTTTTTTTTTAGTTTTTTTTTATTTAATTACATAAAGTATTACAAAGATTAGTACAAATATCTCTTATTTTCATTGCTACTTCATAACTGTAATGTTGCTACTGTTATGAATCATAATTTAAATATCTGATATGCAGGATGGTCTTAGGCGACCCCTGTGAAAGGGTCATTCAACCACCAAAGTGGTCGTGACCCACAGATTGAGAACTGCTGATCTAAAACATAAGCTATTTTCCTCTTTGTTATGTTGCAATCTGAGCATTTTAGGTTTATGATATTTCTGTATGAAGAACAGGTGAACTTTAAGCTAAGCACATTTATTCATTGTGGACAACTGTTGTTAACCAGTGGCAGAGTCTATTGGAGGTAGTACAGTAGTGGAAAGGGGTGTTCTCTTTGTTTATACAGAGAGTGTTACTGTGTCAAAATTTGGCAGTATGTGTATTAGACTACTAGATCTTTGATCTAGTTACAGCCAGAAGTATTACTTTGCCTATCTCTAAACACTTGACTTGCAGATAATTCATTATGGGACTGGAAGACATCTAGGCTATTACATTGCTCAGCAAGGCTTCCGGTGACATTTTTACTAAGATTTTCTTTTTATGGGCTATACCTCCAATAACTGTAGTGACTCCTCTGTGAGGCTAAGGGTGAAGGAGCCTTATTCATCCACTTGTCCCTGTGTTACAGTTGTCCCTCAAATTGCTCTTTGCAGAGAATCTTGACTTTATTCACAAACTTGGTGAGGACAACCTCTATTACCATAATTCTATAGAGGATGTGGGATGGAACAGGACTCTGATTAAATCCATGGTAAAGCTAGCCCAGGGCTCCCAGAGTTAGGAGACAAACTCTTTAGGCCTTCCAAGTTTATCTTTGGCTCAAGCATGTTTGCCACAGACAAAGGTGAAGTGGCTATATCACAAAATCCTGCTGGCTAAAAGATTAGCATTATGTAAGCAGACCATTTTTGCTATCTGGCTGGGCTACAGCAGATCATTGGTAGAAGCAGCATAGAAGAGCACAGTACTCACTTGACTGCAGATCTTCCAGGTACAGCTGGAGGTGGTGTTTGGTTTGTCCCTGCTGTGGTACTTTGGTTCCCTCCACCTGAAGCTGAAGGGTCACTTTGCTTTCAGGGCATACTCTTTAAAAAGTATGGTAATTGCTCCCCTGTCATTCTAGCTTGAAGGCAGGGACCCTGCCTACTATGGGATTAACGTTCATAAATAAAGAGTCCTAGGGCTGTAGGTAGCTAGTGGTATTGTCTTCTTGTCCTCAGGTAGCCTTAACATCAACTGAAGGCAGACTACTAATTTTGGGAGGTTTGAGTTCAGAGTGAGCCAGAATCAAGGTGATGGTGAGCTATGTTTTCATTTTATGGAATGCTGGGCTCTTATTCTTACTAACATGGCTTAGTATTTGCCTTTGGCCTAGTGGGCACGTGACATTTTTGGCACTGGAGGCCACCAAACAGCAGCACCATCACTCAGGATAGAGGTTCTGGAGGAGGCACCAGCTGAGAAAACAAAGCCTTTGGAAGCACCTTAGGATGGGGATGGGGATGGAAGGTGCAAGTGTTGGTGTGATGTGAGGTCAGGGAATAAGGAAGACCTCCCAAAGAGCTCAATGCCTGGGACAGCTGAATTCAGGATGTGGCAAAAGCATAAAGGCTCAGGCTTCACCTAGTACATGTGGGGATGGCCTCTGTAGGAAGGGAGTAGTGGTGCTGGGGTCCTCCTAAGGAGGAGACAGGCTTCTCCCCAATAAGGAGGCCATGCTGAGTTCCCCTTAGCCCCACTCTCAAGGAGAGAAACCTGCTATGTTCACAGAAGGTGACATCAGTGTGCAGTGGGTAAGCAAGGACTAGTCCCACAATATTTACTCCATAAGGGCACTCATTATTTTTTTCAGCTCCTTGGCTGGTTTTGAGGAGAAGAATGTGGTCATTGAGCTGGGAGAGTCCTGGCAGGAGAAGCCTGCAGCCCCCAGAGTTGGCCACAGAGACCCAGCTGCACCTACCCAGCAGCCTGAAGACCCTAGCACTCCAGAGCACCAGAGAAGCCCCCGAAGACCCCAGCAGTTCATGGACTTGAAGACCCAGGCCAGCAGGTAAGGGTAACACTATGCTGGTCTACTTCCTGCCCAAGCTGGAATTTTCTCAGGCTCCATGACCCAGGTGTAGCCTGCTCATGTTCATGCCAGTGCCTGGTATATCACACACTCAGGTGCTCACCCTTGTGCCCAGTGTGGAGTTAGAATGGTGACTCCCTGGGCATGGAGATAGTGTCAGGGGGCTTCCTGTGGTGCACGGAGCTGGGATGAGGCCTGTTGTGGGAGCAGATATCTGTCCTCAGAGATAAGAAACCTGCTAATATTTAACGTGTGGACTATCGGTAGAGGCAGCATAGAGAGGCACAGTATACATGCACTTCAGTTGGGCATCCAAAGTAGGGTGAAGGCTATTTGTGTGTTGAGACAATAGTGAGTGAGAGCAAGCAACAGGGTGAAGCAGTGAGAGTGTGAGAAAGAGAGCATGAGTAAGCAGGCATTACAGAGGGTGACAGTGGGATTGAGGGTGGCAGTGGGATTGTAATTGGCAATGTGTTGGTGTGTGTCAGTGAGAGGACAAGTATGACTGTGACTGGAGGTGACCATGTGGTATGGGTTGAAGTGTTCAAATCAGTGCTCTCCTGACAGCATCTGAAATGCTGGCCCCTACACTTTATAACCTATACAGCTTACAGAAAATGTTGACAGATTGTTAAGATGCAGCAAGCTTGTATTGCTTGGAGATTTCAGAAAGAGCAATTGAAATCTTGTACCATTTCCAAACCAAGCAAATGGTTTCTCACACAAGACAGAAATGCTATAAGGGGAGAGCTGAGACTCTTACAATCCCAGGAGACAGTAGATGGTACTTGTGGCTTCTCTTGCAGGGATAAAATAAAAATGTTCATCCATCCTTGTGGTACTAGGGTTCTTACTATACTGTAGAGAGTCCATAGGTAGTGAGATAGGAGGCTATTTTTTATGGCCAGACTGTTCTATTAAATAAAAGGTTTTTTTATTTAAGAATATCCAACTTGTTTTTTACTCCTTTTCTTGTCCTTGGCCCCAGTAGGAGCCCAGACCAAAGTTACTGATCAAACACCTTTGAACTTCCTGCCACATCATTTGGTTTCCTACACCACTTGGTGTTCCCATTAGTGAGGGGGGTGCAAAAAGTGCAAGCTTTAGATGAAGGAGGAGACAATTGGGTTTCTTTTTTGGTTGGGTGGGGGATTGTTAGGAGAGGTTTTCTTTGCAGGTGACATGAGGTTGGAGCTAGAAGATTTTGCCAGATATACATATCCTGTGAAGGAAAGGCAGAGTCAGGGTGGCGGCAGTGGAGGAAGGGTTAATTGGTGGCTTGGTGGGAAGTGCTGAGAGAGGGCTGAGCAGGCACCTGTTCCTAGGCTAAGGAGTGTGACTCACCTTCTGATGCCCCAGGGGCCACAGATAGCTTTCAGGAGAGCGAGATAACTGAGATGACAGACCAGAGCAGCCATGATTTGTAGGAAGATTCCTTCCACCTGCCATGTGTAGAATCAGGCCCAGGGGTATAAAGCAAGATAATTAAGGAGAGCAGTTAGGAGACATCTGCTCAGCCAAGGGAGAGGTAATGAGGCCATAAGTCTTGTTGCTCTGTTAAGGGGAAAGGTGAGAGAAAATTGTAGCCAAGGCTGTTCCAAAAATTTCATGATTTGGCAACTTGGTGGGTGGTGTGGGCCCCAAACCATGACAGGAACTAGCTAAGGGCCTACAGCAAGGTTGTGGTGGTGTCGTGCAAATGGTACTTGAGCCATGTTGAATGTGAACTGCCTGTAGGGAATCCAGGCAACAATGTCCAAAAGGCTATGAGTAAACAGGCCTGAAGTTGAGTGAAGATTAGACCTGGGGCTAGACAGTGAATGAGGTTACCTGGAAAATGAGATTACCTGGAGGGAGTAGAATGTCATTTCTCTGGAATTTTGTTTATTCTGCTGGTCTCTCTTCCTCCTGTTCTCTTGGAATGAGTGGCTTATTTGGTTGTCAAGTTGGGGATTGCAGGGACCAAGCTTGGCCCCTAATTCTCCATCTTTGGGAGCAGATGACTTAAGATGTACAGCCCAGAAGGTTCCCCTTAAATCCTCTGCTTCTCTCCACAAGCATCTGGGGCCAGTGGTCTTGCCAGGCCCTTAGCTGGATGAGTAAGTCCCTGTGGTTCAGGAATGCAAGGGGAATCATCCTTTTTAGCTCAACATGTAAAGCCATTTGCTTCACTAGCTGACATTTATCTCCATTTTCTGCTTTTCTTTTGTCCAAAAAAGAAAAAAATTGGGGATAATAATTATTGGCCTTCTAAAACTCTAATAGAATATATAAAAAGAAGAAAGATTAAAAAAAAAACAAGAGAGAAACAAAGGAAGATGGATCAGAATTCTGGAAAATAATATTGAAGGGTCTTCTAGAGGAAGAGAAACTGAAGAAAAAGATAATTTTGGATAAATAGAAGAAACTAGAAAGAGTACAGTAATGAAAACCAAGCAAGGCTGAGCTAACTTTTCTGTGTGCTGTGGACCTTGAGATAGGTCCACCAGGTTTAGCAACACAGAATTTATACCTGCCTTGAGGAAGGACATATTGGGAGAGAAAAAGGTTATAGTTGGATTATGGTCGACTGAGGAGGGAATGGTCAGTGAGGAGATGGAGTGCAGTTGCTACAGGTGTAAAACTCTTTCTAAAATGTTGGTCATGGTCTGGCAAGTGTGGTTCAGTGGTTAAGCATTGACCTATGAACCAAGAAGTCACTGGTTTAATTCCTGGTTAGGGCACATGCCCAGGTTGTGGGCTCAGTCCCTAGTGTGCTGTGGGCAGGAGGCAGCCAATCAGTGATTCTCTTTCATCATTGATGTTTCTATCTCTTCCTCTCCTTTCTTCTCTGAAATCAATAAAAATATATTTAAAAACCTACTTATAAAATAAAATTTTGGCCGTGAAGTGGTGGATGAGGAAATAGTGAGTGGATAAACAGCTACAGAATGAAGCTTATGTGCCCAGGGGAGGAAATACCTGCCAGATGAGGTGAGTTTGCAGTTCAAAGAGAGAGTGAGCAAAGTTGAAGTGGCAGGTTTTAGAGCCTTGAGCAGGAAAGAGAGGGCTGTGTCTCTGAAACAGGAGGGAAGGTTGAGCGCATATGTAGGTCAGAAGGCAGGGGAAGGAATGAGCAGAGTAATGTGAGCAACTCGATTTGTTCTATGAATTAATGAATCACACATTCCACAATTAAACCAAATTTTACTTAGTTACTAGCTCCCACCAAGCCATATACTGCACTGAGGATATAGACAAATAAGACTTGGCCCCTGCCACGTAGGAGGTCACAGCCCTTGACAGTGGTAAGTGCTTACCTGTGGGTATGGATACGGCACTATGGCAGCATGCTAGAAGGACCATGTGACTTGGCTGGTCTCACAGAATCAGAGAAGGCTTCACAGAGGTGATGGTAAATGTTCCTCTTGAAAACGTTTTCAACGAGTTGAAGGGAAGGGTCCAGGAGTAAGAAGAATCTCCTATGCCAGATGGAAGACAGGTAACAGTGTGACATGTTTGGGGCGTGCCCTGTGGTTTGATATGGCTGCAGTTTATGATGATGAGGAAGCAGTGGAGGGGGTGATGTTAGCTGGATAGTGTGCAGACAAGAGTTAACCTAGAAAGCCTCAGATTACTCTCCTTAGAAAGGCCTGCTTGCAAGGTGACCCATTGGCTGACTTCTGGGAACTTGAAAAGGTAGACAGTTCTTTACATGCATATGAACCTTTTCGTAAATGATAGGAGATCAGGCTAATGACGTAGATCGCCTATACAAACAATGTGCTTTATGCTGAATCTCTGATTGCCTTCTGGGAGTTGGGAAATTGGGTAGGTGTCAGGCAGAAAGTGCCCATATGATCAGCCCTTAATAAAAACCTACGGCTGTGACTAACAACACTGGCTTTTCATTTTGCTAATTATGTCTGGTGTCCTTTTGCAGTAGTACATCTTAGTCTTGAGGAAAACTATATGTTGAGTCCTGGAGTCCTCCTAGAGAATCACTGACCCTGGGGGTGGACTTAGGGAAACTGACACAGCATATCAATCTAATAAATGACAAAGACCACATGATCACAGACAGATGGGCAAGGTCATACATATCCTTATGCCATAACAAGGACTTAGACTTTCTCCAAATGACAAAGAAGAGGCAGTAAGTTGTATTTTTAAACTGTAAAATACACATAACAAATTTACTATCTTAACCATTTTAAGTGTACAGTTCAGTGGCATTAAAATTTAATTTAGGAAAGACTAAGCATTATTAGGGGGAGTGACTGGACAATGCATTCCATGAAATTTATAAAATATTAAATAAACCTATTATTTTTAATACCTCTCATTACAAGGCAAAAGAACAAATAAACCCTTGTGTATCTCTGGGAAATCCCACTGTCTGTTTTAGATGTAAAAGATATCTCACATTTTCGTATAGGGAATGCAAAATGTCAAATGTTATCAGGAGGTTTGGACATTTGATTAAATAAGATATGGGATAGTGAGAAATAATACTTAATTATCTATTGAATCAAAGTGACAAAAAATTTCAAGTAAACATAGACGGGAACATGACTGTAAAGATTCTTAGTTCCTTTAAAATTAAAAGGCCTTTTAAAAATAATTGAAGACATTGTGTAGTCAGCATATAGGATAGGGCATTTGTTTGGCAAGACATAAAAACGTTGCCTTTTAGACAGATTACTCAGAAGGAAATAAAGATCTTTTGTTAAGAGCAGACCAGCAATCCAAGAAAGTTTTGGAAAGAAAGCCAGATTTTAGTTATGCATCAGTATAAGATTTTATACTAGAGCTCTTTTGAGAAAATGTTATAGTCTTACTAAATTTTAGTCCATTTTGACCATGACAATTAAAATTTCTTTTCTGTGAACTTTTCAAATTATAAAAATATCCATTTATATTTTGTCTTACATAGTTTTGGAACCACTAGTTATTTTAATTTAGGACAAAACTATTCTCTTTTTCCTTAAAAAAAACATATTTGCTCTTCTTGCATAGAGAGTTGTTTCTCTTTGCCATTATTACTTGTAGTAGTCTCATTTCTACATATTGATTATAATTTTTAACAATTAGTTACTTCTATTTTACAGAAAAAAACAAGGGGATAGATGATTTTGAACTATCTGTTATATACAACATTTCTTAGCAGACTAGTAAAGCTTATGAGTATATATCCCATAACATTTATAGTTATATACATTTTATAGTACATTTTCAGGAAAAATGAACACATTTATAATAGATCTAAATACAACCTCTCTGTGCTTCAAAAATAAGCAAAAAGTATGTAAGCTTAAAAATAGGGTTCGTGTATTTTATGTTACTTAAAAATGATCTAGGTATTTAATGAATATTAATTTAATGTAGCATATGTCTAAGGTTTTCAATTGCCAAAAAGATCTTGAAAACTGTCTTAAAAATGATGTATTATAAAACATAATTACTGTTGAAATAAAGTTTTCAGAATAATGAGTTTGGTTAAAAGCAAATTTATATTTTTGTAATCTTAAACATTGAGTAGATGTAATACTACCTTATTCAAGCAGTAAACCTGTTTTATGTTTAGGAAGAATATACTCAAGCAGAATAAAAATATATGATTGTGTTAGCTATAACATTTATAACTCATGAGACATAGCTGGGTATTTTATTGTTATTATTAAACTAACAATATTAAACTCGTCTTGTTTGGCAGAGATTTACCTAACCTTTGAACTTTAATTTTTTAAACATTTGGGATACTTCTTATAATAATGCTTTATTTTTTTCATTTCAAATATTTAGAAATTGTTTCTGTAATTTATGGGAGTTTTAGGAATATTTATATAAGTGCTTATTTATCTCTAAGTCATTTGGAATAAAGCATAAGGGATTCTCTTAAGCTAATTTGGTAATACTATCTACAGTAAAGAAAAAATTATATATATATATATATTAGAGGCCCGATGCACAAAATTCGTGCAAGGAGCTTGGCCCTCACAGTTCCTTGCAGCCTTGGCGGGCTCCTGCAGCCCCGGCTTTTGTCTAAAAGGTTGTTCAGCTCTTTGGTCTAATTAGCATATTAGCTCTTTATTATATTAGCTCTTTATTATATAAGATATATATATATGTGTGTGTGTGTGTGTGTGCGCACACACATATACATACATACATACAGAAACACACAGATAAAAAGGAATAGAGATCCTATGGCTTTAATTCTAAATTTCCAGCCGTAAGTCAGGTATAAAAACAGAAATACAAAATGCACTGATTTATATGAGGGTTCGTTCTTGTCTTTGTCTCACTTCATATTTTTATCATAATTGTGTTTCTGGGAGATGGTACAAGTTGAGGTTACCTGCTCAATATAAAGAGTAAAGCTTCCTACTAATATTTGTAGAGGAGACTTTTAAGATTTTTTTTTGCCCTGAAATGTAATCTTATGGAAACTGTAGACTAAATTTGTGGTGAAAGACCAAGAATAAAGCAAACATCAGTCAGGGTGTCTCCAAAGCTCATCTATCTGGATGAAATATCCAGATCCTTTGCAATTAGGTTTTTCAGCCTCAGATGGTTGATTCTGGAGTCCCTGAAATCCTGGTGAATCTCCAATGGAGGCAGGGGCCTTAAATGGTAGCATATTGATTTAGACACAAGGAGGTAAGGAGCACTGATAGTTTGGGATACTGGGAAGCAATGGTAGTTCGGTGGAAGGTTGACAGGGAGAAGAGAATGAGGAAGTGACAAGACAGTGCAGAAAACCCTTTCAAGAAGTTTGGCTGTTGAAGGAGAGAAGAAGCAGCTGAGGGGGAAGGAGGGCTGATGAGTTTGAGAAAGGCAGTATTGTGTGTTTTGAACAGGATGCTTTAGTGATGAGCCCTCGCTCCTGCTTCCACCCCACCTTTAATCCTCAGATTAGAGATGAGAAGTGTACAGGCAGGTAAGTGATCAGATTGAGCCACAGGGAGCAGGTTGAAGTTCTGTTGTGGCTGCCATTTATGAGTGGCAATAGGATCCTCACCCCAGCTTTTTTGTCTGCCAAAAAAGGGAAGAAAATGCTATTGCCCAGTAATAATAGCAGTGACTGTTTACCAATAAAGAAGACAAGGAAGTACTGGCTTCGAAAACAAAGCAGCCACAATACCTGTGCGCCTGCGTGTGCAAGCGCCTTCCTCCTAAGCACTTAGCTTCCTGGCCAGTGATTGCGCGCCTGTGCGCTCCGCCATTTCTTGCAGCCCTGAGCTGGAACCAGGGTGCCCACCAGGAAATGCGACCTTCAATAAAGAAAATGGCTGTCTTTGGCAAGGCTTATTCTGCAGCTTTGCTCATGCAGGCCACCAGATGGCGATCGAGGATCACGAATGGGCTTGGTGGTCTATCTCAGGTGCCTGGGAGCCTTTTAGCTTATATGGCTCTTCCCCCTGTAGCGGGGTCACCCTCTTGGTACTCTAGCATGAGTGACAGCCCTGTTCCCTCTCCATATCCCCATCCAGCCCGTCAGGGAAGCCTGGGGACAAGCTCCTTCCCAGAGAGCTGGGGGAAGAGGGAGCTTGCAGGGCCTGGCTGCATACACCTGTCTGAGCAACTGAGCCTGGGAATAAAATATGGCTTGGGACCTTTTAAATAAGACAGATGGACTGGAACGGGGAAGGCTTAGAAAAAGGAGGATCACAGTGGGAGGAGAGGTAAAGGAATACCACTGTACCTAACTAGGAGAAGACTTTGTCTTTTAAAACCTCATTAAGGTCATTCTCTAGGTGTTCTTCGGGATGTTGCCTTTGTCAGTGGGAAGGGAGTCGCAGTGCTGGAGTCCTCCTCAGAGGAGACAGACTGCTTTCTGATATGGGGGCAGTTTGGGGCTCCTTTCTGCTCCATCCTCCAGGAGAGGAGCTGCTATGTTCACAGGAAGTGACAACAGTTTGCTGTGGGTGAGCGAGGACTAGTCCCACAACACTCGCTCCTCAGCTCATTCTTCCTCAGCTCCTTGGCTGGTTTTGAGGAGAAGAATGTGGTCACCGAGCTGGGAGACACCTGGCAGGAGAAGCCTGGAGCCCCGAGAGGTGGCCAGGGAGACCCGGCTGCACCCACCCAGCAACCTGAAGACCCTAGCACTCCAGAGCGTCAGACCAGCCCCAGAAGACTCCAGCAGCTCATGGAATTGGAAAGCCAGGCCAGCAGGTAAGAAATATACTGTGCTGGGCTCCTGCTCCTACTGCCAGGGTTTGCCAAGTTCCACACCTCAGAACAAACCCTGATACACTGAGCAGGCCAGTTACCTTCTGCAGGTGTGACTGCTTAGGAGCCAGTGGGAAGCTGACCAGCAAAGAGCATCCAAGGAGCCTGTCTAAATGGGCTTCATTTTGAAGCCATGGCATCAAATCTGTTAGACCAAGCCTGGCACACAGAAGCATATTATCTAGCAGCCATTTGTGCCATGAATACCTGGGTTAGAAAAGACATATGGGTTACCTTTGCCATTCATGGAGACGGAAGTTCTCAGAGGAAAGTGTGCTCTGGTGTGGATGGGACTCCCTGACAGAGATAAAGGAAGTTCAATGAAGTCTTCTACTGCCACCACCACCACCAGTTTGGCCTTTAATGACAGTATTTGGATGCTCCTTTGCTTCCTAGAGATCTTTTTCAATAGTGGCCATGAGTAGGGAATAGCCTCATGTGAGCCAGCTGTACTGGCCATATACACATTGAACAAGATGGACAGGACCCTGCCTGCCTGCCCTCAGGAAGCACACATCATACTATTACTGGACAGAGGACCTGGCCCTCAGCAGATCTGTCCATGGCCAGCTAGTAGTATATAGCCAGCTTGATTTTGTGCAGGAAAAATTTCACAACACGAGTCCAGGCATTGTTTATTAAAGCTGGGGGCAGTGAAACAAGAAGGGCTTACCATGGAAGAAGCAACAGGAGAGCCTTAGCTCTCTGGGAAGTCAGAGAAAAGGGGTCCTTAGGGATTAGCCTGGAACAAGCTGCTGCTGCCCATTGCCCCCCTGGTTGCAAGTCTCCTGGGGACCCTTAGAGGTTAGCAGAGTCACGCCTATGGGGTAAGAAGAGGGGGAAGAAGATGAAAAGTGAATGGCATGGGCTGCTCCCCAGAGGGAGAGCATGTGCCGGGTCCTTTGTCTTGAGGCTTTTATCTCTTTCTGGCTCTGTATTTTATCCCTTATCTGTCCTTCCAGGTTCCCATAGGGCTTTCCCTCTCAGACAATCTACCTCCTTCGGTTTCTGTGCTGCATTCCATGGAGATGTGTCATGTAGGACTATGCACAGAGTGACTGGGCCCCTTGAGGCCTGGGTGAGAGGGCAGGTACCTTGGAAGGGCTTCCTGAAAGAGAAGGTGGTATTAAGTGCAAAGGTACAAGAGAGGTTGTTCAGTATGGCTAGAGCTTCAGATACATATGACATCATTTGGGACAATGTGGCTGGGGAGCCAGGCAGGTGCTAGATCATGATTGTTTTCCCCTCCCCCACTCTTAAACTAGTTGAGGTCTTGGGCATTGGATTCTCTGGCAAGGGAGTGATGCCCCAGAGTCTAGGCCAGGCAGAGGCAGACCACATCCAGAGCATAATCTGGAGCCGCATGTTGGAGAGAAACCAAAATCAGTCCAGTCCAGGGCAGTGTGCACCCAGAGAGCTGGCCTGAGGCTACTGGAGAATGGGCAGATGTGATCTGGATGGCACATATGGGGCAGTGGTGTCAGTGGTGGTGCCATACAGGACGCGCTGACTTGGAATAGGCAGCTACGGCAGCTTTAGTATCGGAATGGTGACCTGAGACCAGGCAGAGTGAGAACAAGAGCTTGGCCAGAGAAAGGCCTTGTGAGCTGGCTAGGGGGTGGGATTCCAGGCCAAGGGCTGTGTGTTGCTGCTGAAACCATATTAAAATTCAGAAAAACCATTCTACCTGTCAGTTTCCTGCCTCTGCTCATGTGCAGTGCCTTCCAGGATTAACTGCATCCAAGTCTCTTCCTTGGTGATGCTTAAACTCATGTTTGTCTCTCTCTCTCCCTCAGCCTTGTGTTCTCTGGAAAGTTCACTGGAGGGTGTGGGGAGGGGAAGCTAATCCTAGGAAGGGGCTGTTCAATGCAGTGAGTGGATCAACTGGGTGTCAAGTCCCTAGTAGCCCCATGATGTGCCCTGATCAAGTAAGTCACGGGCCAAGGCACTTGACTACAGTAGAGTTTTGGGTGGGTAGTGGAAGATTGGGGTCTTGTCACTGATTCACGGTGTGACCTGGGCCACCTTGCCTGGGTTTTCTCATCTGTAAAGTTAGTGATACCACTGATTGACCTCGGGAGTCTGGAAGAGCAAAAGCTCAGTGATTTGCAAGGGTTATTTTAAAAACATCATTAAAAAAAAAAAATCTCCTTGAAGTGGCAGTCTGGGGATTGGGGTTTGAAGAGCCTATTTTATATCAGATCTCAGTATGGACACACTCACCTTTCCTCTATTTCTTTCAGGGTGAGAAACCCCTCGAGCTGTATGGTCACTGTTACAGTCACTGCTGCTGCCGAGCAGCCTCATGTTTACATCCCAGCCTCCCCAAGTGAATTGGACTCCAGCTCAACAAGGTAAGAAGGGACAACCTGGGACATGTTTTCTGGGCTGTTTCCTCCCTGGAGCTAAAGGACTGGACTTTTATCCAATGTCACTTCTCTGACATTAGATCTAGTGCCTCCCCCAACTCCTAGTGGCCACTGGCTAAGGGGCTACATAGTGCAGCCCCAGTTCCTATCCCAGTGAAAGGCTAAGGTGGTACTTCCTAGGGCTCTGCCATCCATAGAACCTTGCCAATGGCTCTTGGGGGACATTCATGGAAAGGCCAAAGAAAGCCCACTGAAGCCAGGGTGTATGTCTGTCTCCCTCACGTTATCCTTCATAAGGAGAGGTGCATAGTCACTGCTTCATGTGAGTTTCTGGCTGCACCTACAAGCTTAGAGTGTAGGAAGGGAACCATTGCAGGGAGCCTGAGTGAGGTTTTTGTGTGTGTGTGGGATCAGAGGGGTCTCTGCTGACATTACACACAGAAATGGGATTATATTGGAAACCATGGTGAGCCCAGCATGAGGTAGACCTTGTTTCCAATGTCGCCAGGGGCCTGGCCAGCACGAGGTGACTTCTGGGCCTAAGGAGCGCCATAGACAAGAGAGTGACAAGAGAGAGGTTAGATTGCTGATGGAGATTCACAGAGTGGAGAGGACCAACAGTTTAGGGTTGTGACTTGTAGACTCTCCTGGTCCCAGTAGAAGAGGAAGAAAGTGCAGTCAGAGAGGAGAAATGGGCAGGCCACTACACTGAAGTCTGCTGCGGGGGTGGGGGTGGGGGGCTCTGGTAGTATTGAGAAGATCTGTATGAATGAGGACAACGTATCACCACTGGCTGCAGGAACCTTCTTTCTAGGGCTCTCACATCCACACACAGCAAGCCAGACCCATGGACTTTGATTTCAGCCTGAGTTCCCAGTAGGCTCAGCAGTCTAGCAGCTCCCGTTTGCCACTTTCCTTGCTCAGTGGCATCTGGGGCACACCTGCACCTCTGCCCCCAGGCCTTCCCATTATCCTTTGCTTCCCTCAAATCAGCTGGGTGTCCTCATAGCCCTGAACCGCATCCATGGAGCCAGGCCCAGTTCCCTGTAATCTTTCAGTATACCTCTTTCTTTTATTTTTTTCTTAAATTTTAAAGAGAAAGAGAGAGAGAGAGAGAGAGAGAGAGAGAGAGAGAGAGAGAGAGAGAGAGAGAGAGAGAGAGAGAGAGATTTGTTGTTCCACTTATTTATGCATTGACTTATTTATGGTTGACTCTTATATGTGCCCTGACTTGAGATTGAACCCATAACCTTGCTGTATCAAGATGATACTCTAACCAACTGAGCTACCTAGCCAGAGCCCAGTATACCTCTTTCTGTTCTGCTGTGCTCCTTCTACAGCAAAGGGATTCTCTTCGTGAAGGAGTACATGAATGCTAGTGAGGTATCTTCCGGGAAGCTGATGCCTTCACGTTACAGCAGGTAAGAGCAAGTCCCTGAATCTTTCATGTCATGGCCTCCTGCGGGGCCCTGTGTCGTCCTCATTCCTGCATCCTGAGTACCTCATGCAGGACTTGGCCCAGAGTAACTTCTATGTAATCATGTATCGAATGGATGAATGATGTAATTGCCTATGGACATGATTTATGCATTTCCAGCTGTTCTTCCTGAGTGCCTTTGTGTTCCCCCTTTATCATTAATTCACCTTATAGTCCATTTCCAGTGCCACCTGTTTCTGCCTGTCTTTGTTTCCTGATAGACCACAAGCTTTCTTTTGTGAAATACTGAGAGTATCACTCTTTACAGAAGTGGTGGGGCCCTTACAAGACAATGTAGTTAATTTCATCTTGCTCCAGAACATAGATCCTCTCTTCAGTCCCCATGCTCTTTCCAGCATGCCAAGTTGCCTCATTTGAACACACATTTGACTGTAGGTCCCTATATATGTGTAACATTTTACTCATCATCTCTTCATTTTCTCGTTTCCTGGAGCCATGTGAGGGTTTCCCCTGTGCCACATCAATGAAAACAACCTACACCAAGACAGCACCCCCCCGCCAGGAATATTTTTTATGACACACCATCTCACTGCTAGGGTGAGGATTTTAGAAACAGAGAAGCATCCTTATTTCAGGATTGGGCCTCTGGAGATGCTGAACCAGTTTTCACTGGTGCTATGAAATGATGACCATGGACATGGGCGTCATGTTCAAGCCCCACCTCAACCCTCCAGTGTCTGAATTATTTTAGTCAAGATCCTCAACCTTTCTGAGCCTCAGTTTCTTCATCTGTAACTCCTTAGGGTGGTTTTTCTCACCACTTTATTGAGATATAACTTACATATAATAAATTTCGCTTTTTAAAATACACAGTCTAGCCCTAACCAGTTTGGCTCAGTGGATAGAGCGTCGGCCTGTGGACTGAAAGGTTCCAGGTTCAATTCTGGTCAAGGGCATGTACCTTGGTTGCGGGCACATCCCCAGTGGAAGGTGTGCAGGAGGCAGCTGATCAATGTTTCTCTCTCATCAATGTTTCTAACTCTCTATCCCTCTCCCTTCCTCTCTGTAAAAAAAAAATCAATAAAATATATTTAAAAAGTAAATAAATAAAAATGCACAGTCTAGTGGGGTTTTTAGTACATTTACAATGTTGTGAAACCCATTATCCAGTTCCCCATGAACATTTCATTACCCCAGAAGGAAACCCTGTACCTGTTAGCAACTCCCCATACCACCAGCCACACAGCCCCTAGCCACTACTGATCTATTTTCTATCTCTATAGCTTTGTTCTATCTCTATAGGCTTTGAGTTTAGAAATAATGTATGTAAAACCTCCAGTACTCCCAAGGGAGCTGCCCTTGCCATCTGACATCTGCCTCTATGTGTGTCATCTGACTAAACTTTGTCCCTTTTTTGTTTTTTTTCTTCTCCCAGTCCCACCACTCTATTAAATTTATTTCCTACACTCTGACAATTATATTAATTTTAATATGGAATTTAACATCCAGTCAAAATGGTAGGTCTTATGACAAGCCGGTAGACTTCTTGATTGGATAGTGAGAATTGTCCAGTCCATTGTGTTTTCCCTTTTTGCCTCAGGAAGTGCTGAGATAAGCTTAATTCTCAGAAGAAATCAGAGCCTGGGCTGAAACGCTAGATCACCCCTTCCTTTGGGTGTGACTTTAGGCAGGTCACTTAGCCTCTGAGTCAGTTTTCCTGACTAACTCAGGGGATTATTATATGGCTCCTGTGAGAATGGAAACTACACCACAGGGACTGCATACCACAGGGACTGCAATTAGTAGTCCTTCACTGGCAATGGTTTTACTAGTGTCTTTTAACCATTAGTTTATATTATAAAAAGTCTTATTATTGAAAAACTGATGAATAAGGAAAAAAAACGCACTTCCTATAATTCAAGCGCAGGTGTATGTTGGGATGTTTTCTTTATTCCCATCTGTAGTGTCTAATTTCTGCTGTGACTGGGCTCCTGGTGACTGTCACATTACAACTCACACACATATATGGGGAGAAAAGCAAAAGCTCTGCTCATTTTCTACTGGTCCGTGAATTGGGGGCCTTCATGGTATACACAGCCTCCAGAATCAGAGCCATGCTTCACCATGGCAGATCCTCTTTGCCCCCCATGCAAGGGCTTTTCTCCAAGAGAACTATGCCTCCTTGGTGCGAAGTTTAAAGCTTCCCCTGCCATTTTGTGTAACAGATGATAGCTGGCCATGCAGAGTCATGTCTCAGCTTGTGGCCACTGTGTTAATGAGAAAAGCATCCCCACTCATGACTGTGGTAGTTACTTGGCTCTCATTTCCTGCCATCCTCTTCCTTTACCACCCTCTGCAGCATCAACAATACTGAGGACTCCTTCAACATGGAGAAGAAACCCACATATGACAGAACACCATACCCTGAGAGGTGAGTCTTCTGTCTTACCAGGGAGCTTGCAGGTCTACAGAGGAGAAACAGTTGAGGGAGATTTCCACATTAAGTCCACTCGCTCTTGTGTCCTGTTTTACTGTTTCTGATCCACTTTCAGATCTGTCACACCACTGTGCATCCCTTATAGGGATGTCACACTAGTGTCAACTAAAGCCTTCAACCCATCTATACATACATACCCCGACTGGGGATTGAACCCACAACCTAAGAATGTGTCCTGGACGGGAATCAAACCTGCAACCTTTTGGTGTGTGGGACAACACTCAACCAATTGAACTACCTGGCCAAGAAATCCTGTTTTTCAATTCTTGGCATTGGGGAGCAAGGAATCTTAGAGATGTAGTTTACTCAGGTCACAGTGAAGAAAACAGGTCTGGAAAGAATAAATAACATGTCTTAGTCACACAGTAAGTATTACAGGGGCCCGAAAATGTATGGTCTGGGGACAGGGCTCAGTTGTCCCAGGCATGAACAGAAGTGCCATCAAGACAGGTGGCTAGGTAGGGCATACAGCAAGCATGTCAAACTCAAAGGCTAACACAGGCCAAATAAACAAGGTTTAAGTTTATGTGGGCCACAAACAAAAGCTTCAGTTGTCATAAAAATGTATGTTTATTTCAATAAAGTCATGCTGAATACAAAGGGCTGAAATAAATGAGCCATCGTTAACATAAAATAATAGAAGATTTTAATAAAAATTAATGTTTTTTCTTGAACATTAACTTACCAGACACTGAATAACTAGATCAGAAACAGTAAAACAGGACACAGTTTATTTCACAAATAAACCTATTTTTCTTATTCTCCAAATGTGAAATATTTCCTGTTGCGCACACCAAACAAGTCAGTACAAGACTAATGACGTGGCCATCAGCTGTTAAAATATTCACTGCTAGTATTAGTGGAGAGGAATGGTGTACCTGCATGTAAGGTCCATAAAGGAAATGAACACAACATGATTATAGTAATCAATCATTACCGAACATTGTAGTTCGTTATTAATAATTATGTATAACAGGATACTGTAAAAATTAAGTTATGGAATTTTTATTAAAATGTTTCTTACATACCATTATATTGGCTGGGCCACAAGAATATTTGTTGTGGGCCGAATGCAGCCTGGGAGCCATGAGTTTGACATGCTTGGCATACAGGTACATGTCTCCTGTAGAAGAAGACATGGGTCTTGTTCTAGAAGGGAGCAGTTATGCTAGGCAGGAGGCAGGGAGAGGAAAGCTGACTGGAATAAGAATCACATCAGGGTGTCTACACATTTGATAGTGAGTATGAAAATACATGACCACTTTCTGGAAATAATAAAAGGGTCCACAGTAGCCTAGGCTGGCTCAGGGCTATGTGGCCAATTGCACACTACAGAAAAAGTTGGCAGGCTGAGAACACTGGCAGCAAACCTAGGCCTGGCTATATCAAACCTGAGGGTGTAACTGTGTCACATTAGTAGTCTGCATGCCAGACTGACCACCAAGTTCTTGTTTTTCATCTCACAGAACAACTGGAGGAATCTGTACTTACTGCAACCGAGAGATCCGAGACTGTCCAAAGATTACCCTCGAACATCTTGGCATCTGCTGCCATGACTATTGCTTTAAGGTAAGGAAGAGGGTGTAGCTGCTGTGAGCACTGTCCACAGTTAGGGAGTGTTAAGGGTTCAGGAGGCTTGATCTCAGTATGATTGCATTCCATCGGCCTCACAGAACTGGGAGCTGAATGAGCTTCCAAGTCCAAGGGGGTGAGTAAGTGTTGGGGACTAAAGCCTGACTAAAGTGGGCTAATGAGAGAACAGGACATGTGGAAATGGAAAAAGTGAGTGTGGAAGACTCTCTTGTGTGGTTGGCTTTGTAGGGAAGCGGTGCAAGAAGACAGATCTTTGCAATAAGAAGGGGACAGGGGAGATAATTTGAGGGCCAATTGTGTTCTGTGGACTCCAAGTAGGATTACATTTTTCAACATATTGTTACATGTGCTTTGACAACGAACATTTCATTTCCTGGTTCCTAGACTTATGTGAAAAGTCCTAGAAGATGCTGTCAGCTTTTGGTTATATACTTAATTCCAGAGCATTCCTGTTAAATAGCAAAATTCCAGGAGCCTGAGAAATAAGTAGCTCTCAATGCATTTGGTCTCACAGCACTAGTGTTAAAGTAAAGGGCAGCCAGAGAGGGTGGGAGTCCCCAGAAAGTCTTTGTGAGGGAGGTGGGTCTGGAGTCCGGAGTGAAGGGGCACACATAGGTATTTTCCAGGTGGCTAAACATGAGCAAAGGCAGCTGCCTCCTGGCCCATGCAGAGAGGGAATAGGAAGAGGAAAGGAGGAGGACCACAGGCAAGGGGGGAGGTTCGGGGAAGTAGACAGGAGGGGCAGTGATTTCAAACTTGCCTGATTGGTGCTCACGTAAGAGCTGGGGAAGTTGGAGTTGTGGCAAAATGGTGAGGCTTGATATTTTGGGGGGATTCTGAGAAGGTAGGTCAGGTACCATGAGTACAGGGTGGAAAGGGGGTTATTTTTCTAGGATCACAGTGCTGCTCAGAATCAAGGGTTAGCAATCCTGGTTCCAACATCAGAGCCAACATTATTCCACTGCCTCTCAGGAAAGGTCACTCCATTGCTCAAACTCATTTGTATAAACTAGTCTGTCAGTAGCCTCAATTGTAGGTTTTTCTTACCTTTATCAGTTGATATAATATTTTAAAATACCAACTGGTATTGTTACATTTAGAAAAAAATGGAGGACACCATGGCTGAAGCATCATAACAACTCTTCAGTGTCCCTGTTCTTCACAGTGTCAAGCACATGGCAAGCCAGATTGTTGATTTTTTTCTGTTCCTGGAGGTGACGCCCCAAATGATCAGCACCATCATTTGGCTAAGTTGAGGTTCAAGTGTTGGTCCACGGTAACTAAAATGACAGAAACAGTGATAATACAGTGAGTCCTCACTTAATGTTGCCAATAGGTTCCGCTACTTTAAGCATATCCTCCTATATAATATAGAGGTAATATGCTAATGGACTGTCACTCTGCCACAAAGATGGCTTCACCCACAGCTGAGACCGAGTTCTCATAACAAGACTTAAGGAGCAATCAGCAGGGACCTGAGGCTGCGAGCTGCTCCTCCCTCCTGTGGAGCTTGACAGAAACCTCAGGCCACGCCTCCCACCTGGCAGGGCTTGATGGGGACCTCAGGTCATGCCCCTGCCCTGGCGCCAGGCCGGGGGACCTCAGGCAGTGCCCCCAACCCAGGAGGGCTTGATAGGGGACCTCATGCCATGCCCCCTGTCCTGGTGCCAGGCCAGGAGACCTCAGGCCACACCCCCCACCTGGTGGGGCTTGACAAAGGTGGGGCTGGTTGGGTCTGGATCTAGCCCAATGAGGGAGGGCCAGCCAGGTCTGGGTCTCACGCAATTTTGAGGTGCACATAGGTGGGTGGGGACTTGACTCTGGGTCCTGTGGTGCACCCCAGACTCTGACTGGAGGAAGATTTTTCATATACATTTTACTAATTTTCTTTCATCTCTGACACTTTTATTATAGAGAAGGGGAAAATAGCAATATTAAAATATTCCCTCTAATTGATCCCCTTTTAATGTGCATGAATTTCGTGCACTGAGCCACTAGTAACGTTCTATTCTTAAACCAGTTTTAATGTATAACCAAACCAAGCCTGTCTGTTGTGGCTCAGTGGTTGAGATTCAGCCTGTGGGCCAGGAGGTCACAGTTCAATTCCTAGTTGATCACAGCACCTGCCCGAATTGTGGGCTTGATCCCCAGTGTGTGTGTGTGGGGGGGGGCAAGTGGGAGGTGGACAATCAATGATTTTCTCTCATCATTGATGTTTTTGCCTCTCTCTCTCCCTCTCCCTTCCTCTCTGAAATCAATGAAAACATTGGAAAATTAAACAATAACACAATTCTACCATAGGCTAATCACTATAAATAAGAGTTAAGTTCCTACAGCATCTCATCAATGTTATGACAAAACTATGTTATTTGAGGATCTGCTTAGTGGATTTAGGGCTTAAACCCAGGCCTAGTTCTGAAAACTAGGGCTACTACCCACAATGTGATCAGCCTGCTTGCTAATGTTGTGGGGTTTTGTTTTGTTGTTTCATTTCTAGTTTGGTTTTGTATCTGTTTTCTGCCATTTTTCAATTGTCTGCTTCAAAGTCTAGGGTGTGCCTTTTGCTCAGTGTCTGCCTGCCTATCTTGCTCCCTCCCCACTGCACTCGTTTACGTTGCTTCACTTGTATGTTGACCTCTGGCTTGCTTTCTCTTTCAGTGTGGGATTTGCAATAAACCGATGGGTGAGCTCCTGGATCAGATCTTCATTCACCATGACACCATCCACTGTGGGAAATGCTATGAGAAGCTCTTCTAGGTAAGTGTTGGCACCCCAGAAGCCAAGCAGTCAGCGTTATTAGAGGGAAGAAATGTGCCCTGATCTCTCTCTGAATCTCAACCCAATGCACTGCTATCTCTCTTAGCCTGTATGTTCAGGAGGCCCCAAGTCCTCTGTCCCTGTGCCCTATGATACTTTGAAGTCTTAGGTGGAAAGACTCTCCCCAGGAACACTTACAATTTGCAGGGGTTATAGTCTCTTCCTCTCAAGAAGCACCTTCGATGCAGCACCACAGTTGAGCCCTCTAGCTGCCCTTGGAGGCCAGCCAGGCATATGTTGTTAGCCTTGTTGCGGGAACAAGGAAATGAAGACCTAGGAAGGAAATGGGCCTGGGGAAACACCTCACTGCTGTATGGCAAGATCAGGACTTCAACGCTGGACTTCAGATTCAGGTTCAGGGCTCTCTGCAATAGGCCCTTGGGCCACCTTCATCATTGCTTGTGTAGCATAATATCAGAATTCAGTAGCCAAAGGGGTTCAGTCAAACAAGATAAAGCTGGGGGCAGCAAGCAGGTAAAGGCCAGGATAACTAGGCATCCCTTGTGGGAGGGGATGGTGCCATCTTGGGGCTGGCCTGACCAAGAAGGGCTGCTTGAATAGTCTCTGGGCCACATTGTCAACACTGCCCGCAGATAGATTTGCATACTAAAAGCCAACAGAATCCATCCATGTCTGAGCTGCATGAGAACCAGTGTCATAGGACACTGCCTTTACAGATCCTGGCAGCCCTTCATCTTTAGCACCTCCTCAGCTAGAAGCACAGACCAGAATATTTCCCTTGAAGGCACTGGAAATGGGTTGCACCAATGTGTTCTGCCAGGTACAAGCCCATTTTACCTTCTCTCCAGAAGGCACATTGACCTGCACTGTTATTCATGATACCTGGAGCAGTCACCCACCCCAGGAGCCTCTGACTGGTCATTAGGTGGGATGTGTATTTCTAATCTCATGGCTGCTTCTATTTTCTTTTAGCTCCTGAAGCTGAAGACTCCTGGACAAGTTTGGCCATCCTCAGTTCTCCCAAGTTGCTGGCTCTTCTTCCCTCACCATTTGATTTCTTCATGCTTTTGCCCTTCTCAAGTTGAATTTGCTTACATCTAGTGGCATATGTTCATGATGCTATGATAATTACTTGTGTGTGTAGCTTTTTATAGGTCAGAAAGCGCTTCACATCCATGATCTTATATCAGGCGCAAGCAAAGAGGATTGAATAAGAATTTCATCTTTGCTTCCCTAAGGCAGGTCGGCTTCCTGACGAGTTTAGGTGGCCTGGTATGATAGGCAGAGGCAGAAGCATTGGGTTCAGTGTGTACTGACTTGGGAAAGAGAGAAAATCACATTTTGGTTCGCATTTCTGAGTGTACCTTTGGGACTTTAGAATACAAGGAGACCGCTGATGCTTCTGAGGGACCAGGTAAAAGACTGATGACGATCCCTGGTGGGTAAATCGCAGGCATTGAATGCTAGAGATTGGCATAGGCCAATATTTAGCTTGTCTATTTGCCATATATACATATTTAAACTTTCCATATACTTTTAAAAGTAGCTAGTTGCTTCTGATTGAAGTATATAGCAGTTTTTAATTACCTCCTTCTACCCACCTTTCACTATATAGTTGAGGTTATTTTTCATGCAGGCATGTATTAGAAAGTTTACATAATTTGGTTTAAATTCTATAGGATATGATTCTTAGGAGGATACAGACCAAAGGAACACCTATGTCTGAACCTTGATAGCTGATTAATACCTTTGCCCTCAATTACCAGTCCCTAAATTTACACAGAAATTTTCTAAAATAGGTTTTAGAGTGTATACACTCCAGCAGGATTAAGAAGGGAGAAAAGCAACTAACATTTCTTCAGGCCTTACTACATTCCAGATATCACAAAGTAATGGCATCAACCCCCATACTAATTCTGTGCAGAGGGCATTTTTGTCCCAGTTTACAGATGAGGGTATTGAGGCTCAGAAAAATGGTCATTGAATTATGCAGAATCATTGCTGTCTCTCTTCAGCACAGTAACCACAACAACCAGCATTATTTTAGTGTTGCGTATGTGCCAAGCACTGCGCAGAGTTTACTTAATTCTGCCAGGTAACACAACCCCCCCCCCCCAGACCTCCCTTGAGGCATGCTCTAACAAAGAGGGGAAGGTGAGAAATTGCACTGCTCCTTTGAGTATCCTGAGTCCCGCCCCCACCCCCCATGAAGTACAAACTGTCCCTCTCTCTCTCCCCTTTCTGTGAAAACATCTCTGAACTGAGATGCTCTCATCCAGGAAGAGATTTGCTCAGAGACCTTCACAAAGAGGAATTTGTCAACCCAGGGAAAACTCCAAAGAGCTAGCCAATCTGAGTACGGGGCCTTCAGTGACCTATTTTCCGGTCCAGACTCTGTCCATGCTAGTGGAAACCCATTGGCTGGCTGGACAGATGCAGGCCAGTGATGCTCCACTCAGGTTCAACTGTGCTTCTCTGCCTTTGGGACCAGCATCACTGTATAAGCTTCTTGGGAGGAGGAACAACCTCACAGTGTTTCTAATGAAAAAATGAGGGCCTGTTCTCTTGATTTAATTAGAAAATGTCTCCCATCTCCCTCCAGTTTCTGAGCCCTATGCACGTTGGCTGGTGGACTTGTTCTTCATGCCAAATGATTAGAGTGGAACATTCCAGTTATTTGCGTATATGTGCATCAGATTTGCTCTGAAAGGAATAAGTGGCACAGATCACCAACACTAAATGTAAGCTGGTCTTTCTAAAGTCTAGCCTAGCATGGTATTTCGCACATGGTAGGCACTGACACATAGATGCTAAGTGAAAGGGAAAGAAAGGTCACTCCTTCACATAGGAGGTGCCATCTCTGAGTCTTGGTATGGTACAGGCCCAGCTGATGGAGTGCAGAATAAAGAGGTCCAAGATAGGCTGGCTCCCCCACTTCAAGATACACTCTGCCTTTAAGGGAGTTTTAGAACCAACATGCAAGATATTGACAGAAAGCTTGCAAGACCAATATTGATTTCAATCCAAAACAACCTCTTTCAATTCTAAAAAGGCATGGAATTCTGCAGACTCCAGGAAGAGGGGTGGTTGCATTACACTTTTGCTTCTTTTTAATTGCCTAATGTTTTTAATCATACTTGCTTAACCCACATTAATGTACACACTTATAATAAATGTTAAGATATTACATTGTCAATATTCCCTTTTTAAGTGTAATAACTTGACATATTTGGCTGTGTGATTTATTTTCTCCTGTTACCTAAAGCCATTTTCTCTATAAAAGCTGGTAAATACTTTTAAAAGCATCAAATCTAAAGAGGAAAAAAATAGCAAAATCTTGAAACTATGTATGCACAAAAAGGGGTGAATTCTCGACTTGTCAAATGAAAAGTATGTTCTTATTTGGGGGCCATCCTCTTCTTCATTACAATTGCAGACAATTGGCTACCTAGTCTGTTTTTCAAACTTGCAATGACCAAGAGCACAGTCTCTGTAAGCCCATCCTGTCTGTGGACAGGCCCAGTTTTAGAAAATGCATTCTTCAGTTGAGTTCTGTTTCCCTTAAACTATCACCCTCTGGTAATCTATAATCCCTTTCTGTGTGCTGGCCCCTAAAATAGATGAAAATTATTAAGTTCTCCTTTTAATATTCTACCATTTAAACACCACTGGTCCCATCAACTCTTCTTTGACCGTAATTATGAATATGCATCTTCAAACACTTTCCTCAGAGGTGTCCTCCAATACACATTAAACCCATCCTTCCAGCTGCGTACCAATGGGCAAGAAAGATGAAAGTTTCATCTTTCTTGCCCATTGGCTGTCAGAATCCTGTTGAATCAGCCCGACTGGCTGGGCTCAGTGGTTGAGTGTTGACCTTTGAACCAGGAGGTCACGGCTTGATTATTGATCAGAGCACGTGCTCCAGTTGCGGGCTTGATCCCCAGTGGGGAGTGTTACAGGGGGCAGCCTATCAATGATTCTCATCATTGGTGTTTCTATCCCTCTCCCTTCCTCTCTGAAATATATATATATTGGAGGCCTGGTGCAAGAAATTTGTGCACGGAGTGGGAATGGGGGTGGTGGTGTCCCTCAGCCCAACCTGCACCCTTCCAATCTGGGACCCATTGAGAGATGTCCGACTGCCTGTTTAGGCTCGATCCCACCAGTCAGTCAGACATCCCTTTCACAATCCAGGACTGCTGGCTCCCGACCTCTCACCTGCTTATTGCCCCTAACCAGTCCCCTGCCAGATGATCAATGCCTTACTTCTGTGCCAGTCTGATTGCCCCTAACTGCCTCCCCCTGCCAAGATGGTCCCCCCCAACTGCCCTCCTCTGCCAGCCTGGTCTCCCAACTGTCCTCTACCAGCCTGGTCCTCT